>JAADVK010000143.1:0-44537 GCA_023334975.1 Globisporangium sylvaticum
TGCTGCGTGCGCCACTCGAAGGCATTCGCGGCAACTGCAGCTGTGGCGGCGATCGCAGGAGGGCAGCCGATGTAACCTAGCGCAGCTGCGTATCGTATTCGTCCTCCCCCGTGAACTAACTTAACACACTGTGCAATATATATCTACCACCATGTACACGTCCAGAACGCGCGCTGAATTGTCACTAGCATTCGTGTCTGGACGCATTCTCTTGCTGAACAAGTCCAGAGGCGAATTGTGATGTGAGTGAGTGAGTGAATGAAATAATAATGTGGCGATGCAGTGGGGGTTGAAGTTGATCTGTGCATTATAGTAGAATTTGTAATATCTACACATTTCAAAAACAATTGCTGGGACGACCTCACAAGTCGAAGCGTACGGATTCCTGCAACTTCATCGAGCAAGATGGATGGGGAGCCCACAACTTTTATTGAGTATCCATCCACCAGACCAAAGCATCAAACTCGTAACGGACGATGCTGTTCTCTCCTGTAGTCGGGAATTTCGTGTTGAGTCACAAGACAAACAACATTACTAATGTTGCCACGTAGCGGGAAATTTGCATATTTGTGTAGCTATTATCAGTGGTACAACAATCACAATGTGTTACACTAAGAACTCGATAAAGTAGGAAGAACCACACAGAGAACCAGCTGGTTCGGAGAATCTTTCCTGTATAGTAGATAGGAGTCCAGTTGACTTGTTTTTTGCAAGGCAATCCAGTTTAACTTGTTTTTTGTAAGGCAATCTCTCTTGCAAACCTAACCGCGCACTCTCCACTCTTTCTCTGGGACCTGTTTAAAACCTAAAACCTTGGAAACAAGGTGTTTTACAGTTAGCTCGCAGCAATAACAGGCTGAAAACGAGGTTCTTTTCGACTGACATGAGATGAAACGGGCAGGCGGGTATTCTTCTCAAACCCACCCGTTTTCAATCTCTCCTACAAATGCCAAGTTGCGCCACGTCTTGGGCCGGGTTTCCTCGCTCAATCCTCACTTCCCTGAAGTCACCCGCAAACCCGCGCACCCATCCACCAAGTGGCAAGCTCACACCCGCAAAAGACGATCTCTCTACCTACTTTGCCAGCCTACCTACCTACACCTCCCTGTCTTTCTGCCTCGCCTTCTTGGCTTGAGCAAAAGCCGAGCTAAAAAACGCAGCCAGCCCTGCGCGCACCAACAAGCAGCAGCAGCGAGCGGCGGAGCGGAAGAAGAAGAAGCGCAAACCGGTCGAAGCAGCCCGCGTCACTCGGCGCACTCCCCCACCACTCTCCTTCTGCGCGCGCTTGCTTCCTTCCCTCAAGGGTCCGCGCTCTTTTCCCCCTTTCAGACATCCGACACCTCCCGCCCGCCCTACCACGCGCACTCTCGCTTTGTGTGCGTTGACGCAAGAGCGTCTCTCTGTGTGCGAGAGAGAGAGCGAGATCGGTTGGTTAGACAAGCACATTCATTCTTCTTCACTGCGACGTGCGCGCGTTTTTGGGTGGCTTGTGCATCAGTTGACTTCATCGCCCAAGCGAGAGAGAAACTGCGGACGGACGGCGTGCTGAGTATTTTGCTGCGGAAAGCGTGCATTCCTGGCGATTCTATTTAGCGCGAGCGAGCTTGAGCTTGAGAAGAAGAAGCAGAAGCAGAGAGGACGCGCCAGGACATCGATGAGCATTGCGTAAGCAGCGCGACTACAGTTCAGCAAAAGAGGGCAACAGAGAGATCAACAGGACAAAGCGCACACAAGAGAGCAGCAGCAGCAGCAGCAGTGCGCAAACAGGTGAAGCAGTTAGCAGAAGAGCAGAATGGACGAAAGCGGCGTGTACAAGCGCGATGAAGGCGACCGGCCGGTCGAGCACTCGCCTCGTGGACGCTACATTCGTTTTGACATCAAGCTTGGCAGTGGCGCGTACAAGACGGTCTACAAGGCGTACGACACGGATCAGGGCATCGACGTGGCGTGGAATGCGATCGACATTGGCGTGCTCCCGAGCGCAGAGAAGACGAGAATCATCCAGGAAGTGCAGTTGCTGCAGAAGCTGGAGCACAAGAACATCATCAACTTTTACGGCTCGTGGTTTTCGAAGGAGAAGAATCAAGTGGTGTTCATCACCGAGATCATGACGTCGGGCACGTTGAAGTCGTACATCAAGCGCGTGCAGTTTGTGAAGTGGAAGATCATCAAGCGGTGGTGCATCCAGATTCTTGAAGGACTGCATTACCTGCACAGCCAGAATCCGCCGGTGATCCATCGAGACCTAAAATGTGACAACATCTTCATCAACGGGAATACAGGGGACTTGCGCATCGGAGACCTGGGGTTGTCCACGCAGCTGGCAGTGCACAAGAAATCTCGCGCGCAGAGTGTGCTCGGAACACCGGAGTTTATGGCACCAGAGCTGTACGACGAAAGCTATGATGAGAAAGTGGACATTTACGCGTTCGGCATGTGTGTGCTGGAAATGGTCACGAAGGAAGTTCCATACTCGGAATGCATCAATCCTGCGCAGATCTACAAGAAGGTGACAGCTGGAATTCGTCCGAGAGGGCTGCAGAGAATCATCAGTCAAGCAGCGAAGGATTTCATCGAGCTCTGTTTGTCTCGCGGGAATGGACTGATCGACGTCTCTGCGGAGTACTTGCTCAACCACCCGTTTTTGAAAGCCCAAGACGACGATGGAGAAATGGTGCGATGCCTGGAAGAAGACGAGCTCGAGCGCGAGATGAAGCAAGAGCAGAAACGTCTTACCCACGTGAGCGAGGAATCATTTGCAGAGGAGCTGAACATGGAAAGCTGCTCAAAGGGCAGCGACCAAGCAAAGATGACAGATCGCCGGAAGATGTTTCCTTCGCTTTCGCAGGAGCCTGAAGAGCTGTCGACTACTTCGTCCGCTTCTAGTGCTTCCACTGCCGCCTCGCGAGACATGAATCCATTGGGATCCTCGGAATCACGAAGCGATATTCCTGCTGAAGAGAAATCGGCTGGGAAGCATCGCATGGTTGATTTGCCTCCGACCCATCCACCACCAGTAGACCGACAGCAATCCCAGCAACAGTTAGCGGCAGCAGCATTGCCCCCAGTGCCTCCGCCGGTACCTACGACCCCAGCGCCAACTGCAGCACCTGTCAGTGTTCCTGAAGTGGACGAGCCTCTGTCCGGAAAGAAGGATGTGGATCACAACGTGAACCAGTTTCTTGCTACAATGCCAGGGAGTGAGACCAAGATCCAGAACAACCGCATGAACGTTATGGGTGGGCGTGGACATCGCCTTGAGCTTGAGAATGCAGAAGACTATTCGGAAGATGATGCAGCGCAAGGTTCGTATAATGCTGATGAAGAGAAGGGTCAGCAGGAACAAGCGCTCGAACCAAACGGTGATGCTGGTCGTGAAGGAGCTGTACTGGTGCCTGCTGCGCAACTCGCCATCCCAGCGAGCCCAACGGATGCATCGTCAGCTATTATCGTGGCGCAACCTGCGCCTCAGCGACCCCCAGAGCCTGTGGATTTTAGCCATCTGAGACGTCCAAGTTTTCAAGCTCAAGGAGACCACCTTGTTCCTCCTGTGCATCACGAGCAGTCGTCAGCGGAAGCCTCAGCTCGCATGAACAATCGGCCACAGTCAGCGTCAAGCAGCACAAGTTCTGCCAATGTGGCTCCTCGGAAGCGTGGGAGACGTCACGAGATTCGAGCTGAAAAAGACCCAGAAAACGAACACAGCATTATGCTGTATCTCCGTCTGACGATTGACGGCAAGTCGAAGGAGATCAAGTTCCCGTTCAACTTGTTCTCGGACAGCACTCATGACGTGGCGTGCGAGCTCGCGTTGGATGTTGGCATCCTTGAACCAGATCTTGAAGACATTGCGGACTCCATCTCGTTTCTGGTGACCGAGGGCAAAATCAACAACCTGCCTCATGTGACGGAGGATGTGTGGGAAGAAGCGCCAGAGCCTCACTCGTTTTCGTCGAAGCCGCTGCCACACGTTGCGAAGATGAGTTTTGTTTCGGTACCAGGGACGTCGTCGATGCAGCTGCAACAAGTACCAGCTCATCTTTTATCGCCAGCACCGACAGGCTTGGTCGAACGAGGCTCGAATGCTCCAGCGTACTCGTTAAATGAGCCTGCGTATGTTGACGCCCCGCCGCCGAGTCAATCTGCTTCGTTTGTTAGCTCGGCGAGCAGCTCTGTGGCTGAGCCGCAGAACGTTGTGGGCCATCCATCTCAAGCACTTCCTGGTGCTTCGAATGCGACTGGTATGGTGCTGAAAGAGGCTCCTGTCGCTGATCCAGTCTCTGTGGTATTTCGAGAGCCTTCGTCTGGGTTTCACCCTGAAGGCAGCGCGACGAGCCTGGGCTCCAGCACGGCAAGCTTCGCTTCAAGTGATGTGACTCGATCACCTCATGTCTCGGCGCAATTACTTCATGCATCGAGCGAGATTGTGTCGAACACAGACGACTACTTCCCGAAGCAGCCTGAGGGGTGGGAACGCGGCGTGTCCGTCGGCTCTGTGTCTGATCCAAACTTCATGCGCAAAGTTCTTGGAATGGAGGACCGTTTGAAAATCGCCCGATCAGCGTTTGACGAGAGAGACTCGAACTTGGTTGCTGCGATGAGAGAAGCAGAAGAGAAGCACCAGCGTGAAATCGAGCGTTTCCGGAAGCAGATGGAAGAATTGAGCAAGCAGCGCGCTGCGATTGCCAACAACGACAGAGCTGAAGACCAGCCTGTGGAAGTGGATCTTGGTCAAATCAACATTGACGAAAATCTGCAAGTCGGATACAACGGTGCAATGCGACTGGGAAGCAATGGGGTTGAAGGGACCGAGAGCCTCTATGACCGGATGCCAGCGCATGTCGACATGTCTGGATTTCCTGACGCCCCTTCACTCTCTCGGAATACCAGCTTTGAGACAAGACGGCAAGATGGTCCAGCGAGTGCCCCGCCACAAGTGGCACCGGGTCACGCAACTCCAGTTTTGACAAGCGAGAATTCAGTGAACGGAGGATCCACGGCGCACTTCGTACCGCAACCGGTTGTGCCACCGCCTGCGGCTGCGCCGACGGCACCGGTCGAAATGCCTGCTTCAAATGCGTCAACCGCGGCTGCAGCGCCGGCACCAGTCAACACGTCGAACGGGACCGCATGACCTTCTTCGACGTTGTAATTGTTTGGTTTGTGAGTGAGTGATCTTTTTATTGCTGGAGCCACGAAGGACGAAGAAGAGAGAGAAGAAAAAGAACCAAGAAATTCGCGCCACTATGGGATATAAGTGGAAAGCTGACGAGTTCTGAAAAGCGGTTGGTTATGCGGCGCGAGCGTGTGAATAATGTCGAGTCAAGGAAGAAAACCCCATCGCCTGCTGAGGAAAGAGAAACACAAGAAAAAGAGGCAACATGCGACAGAAGATGGGAATCGGAAGGTAAACAAGAACAGCAAAATATAATAGAGCTCAACAAGGAAACGAACAACATGTTAGGTACATCCGCGGCGGTCTGTGTGTGTGTGTGTGTGTGTGTGTGGTTCAGGATCCCAGTCAGTGTTTCAGGTCGCTGGCGCCACGCTGGGAGGAGGCACATCGTCTTCGACAGAACAGAGGGAGTCCATATCAAGTTGAAGCCTGCTCTCGCTGTCTAGTGAACCCTGCCGAGTTGCTGCTGTTAATGCTATTGCCTGTATCCCCAGTTTGCCGCGTGACGAGCGCTCGGTACATGCCGTTCGGGATCTTCATGAGCGCGTCGTGGGAGCCTTTCTCGACGATCTGGCCTTCGTGCGCGACCGCAATGATGTCCGGTGTCGGATCGTCGTGAGCCGGTGCGCGACCACGACCGTCGTGCGCTTCTTGAGCGCGAGCAGCCGGTCGAGCGACTCCTGCACCACGCGCTCGCTCTCGTTGTCGAGCGCGCTCGCGGCTTCGTCGAGCAGCAGCACCTCCGGGTCCCTTAAGATGGCCCTCGCGATCGCGATGCGCTGCTTCTGCCCGCCCGACAACTGCGCGCCGCGGTCCCCGACCGAGGTGTCGTACTGCTGTGAGTCGGTCAAGCAGAACAGAAATGGATGCAAACGACGTATTTTTTTTACCTTGGAGAAGCGGAACTTCCTAGCCACCTTCAGTGAGTGTAGTGTAAGACAAGTGGTTCTTAAGGGGTGCTTGCCGAGAGACTGGCGGATTTTCATGCGTCCTCACTGGCGATGGCGCTTGCTGTGGCGAATGCTCATGCTCCTGGTTCTCCGGTTCGGGTCTCTGAACCTCCCTGTGGCAGCGAATAACAAGGTACATCTATCACGCCAGTCTTCATTCATCATCTCAAAGTTCACTGCTTGACTCACCTTTCCTTCCAGCAAACGTACGGCATCTACGGCGCGATCCAGTCGCTCGACAAGAAGTCATCCATCGAGTGGCTGCTCGACCAGTGCTACGCCGGGTTCACGCTCAACAGCTGCCAGGACCTGAACGCCACGGCCGGCACCAAGTTCCAGAAGGACTACGCGTTCGCGACCCAGTTCACGGATCCGATCAAGGCGAGGCAGCAGTCCTGTCTGCAGTGCTGCACGAAGCCCGTGCCGACGCTCGGCGCGGACGAGACGTGGAACCTCTCGTGTCCATTGAACGACCTCCAGCGGCTGAGCGTGAGTCAGGACCGCCGCGTGTTCCGGTTCGCGAGACGCGAGACGCTGGCAGATGAGACCGTCATCGAGTGCCCGATGCCCAAGCGTACGCAGTCCACGTACCTGAGCGGATACGCGCTCACGCTCTTCATCGTCGAGCGCACGGCGACGTTCGGCGCGTCCTACTGGCGAAGTGTCGTCAACTGCTCTGTGTCAATCCGCGAAAGCGTGCTCCCGCCAGCGAAGTTCAGCGAAGTGATCCGCGTGCGATCCGTGCCGACGCCGCAAGATCGCCCCACTGGCTGGATAACTCCCGTCGTGCTCTGCGTGGCTGGTATCTTTGCAGTGCTGAGTGTCCCGATCTACAAGGGGCGTATCCGAGGTCAGAGCTGTCTGCACTGTGGCTCCTGGCTCGTGGTCGCGAACCACATGTGCGTGGTCTGCATCGCCATCAGCTGCAAACTGCACCCACCGCCTGCGAAAATTTACGTCGACAATGGGAAACCGCACGATGGGAGCAACAAGACAACGACCGAGAGCAGCAGCGAGACGTGAGAACTGAGTTGGTGTAATCTGTTCTTCTGACCAAAAGCTTGCATTTGGTTAATTTGGTGAGTTTTTACCAGTCAGTACCCACAACAGCAGTGCGAGAGTGATAGATACCACATCACTCTTTATCGGAGTCGTCTGGCTTTCGTGGTCGGCACGGCGTCGATCTGGTCCAGTTCCGGCAGTAGCGCCTCCAGCTTCATGCGGTACTCAAAGTCCTTTGCGAGCGGGTTGCGCTCCAGATACAGCGTTCGCAGGCTGCTGCTGAGCGGGAGCAGTCTCTCGGCGTCGCTGAAGTTCTCGATCTTGTTGTCGTTGAGCCACAGGTCCTCGAGCTCCGTGAGCTCCTGGATCTCCGCCGGGATCGTCGTAATGCGATTCGCACCAATGTCCATGGTCGTCAGCTTTTTCTATTGGACATGAAGATAATAATACACAGTGTTAGATCACCATCATCAATGCGTCACCAAACATGGGTCTATATCCAAATTACAATTGCGTACAAGCTGCGCAAAGCCCTCGAGTTGCTCGATGCCGTTGTGGCTCAGATAGAGTTCTTCCAGCGCCACGTTCATCTCCAAGCCTTCCATCTTCAACAGGCGGTTACTCTACAGAGACCATAGATCAACATTACACACCAAAATATAAGCCATGTAGCCACTAGAGTGCTCTTTCCCACTCAACAAGCCATGATTGCAAAGGAAAAGCGCACCTGCACACTGATGATGCGGAGCTTCGTGAGCGCTTCGAGCCCCTGGATCTTCTCGATCTTGTTCTTGCCGAGCCAGAGCTGCTCCAGCTGCTCGAGTCCCTCGAGTCCCTGGATCTCGCGCAGGCGGTTCGCGCCGAGGTCGAGCTTCTTGAGCGTGCGCAGGCCCGCGATGCCCGAGATGCGCTTGAGCTTGTTGTTCGCGACGTAGAGCTCCTCGAGCTGGGTCAGGTGGCTCAGGTCCGGGATCACGCGGATCTCGTTGAACGACAGGTCGAGCACGCGCAGGTTCACGAGCGACTCGAGGCTCGAGACCTTCTGGATCTGGTTGTCGTACAGCTCCAGGTGCTGCAGCTGCGTGAGCGACGCGATGCCCTCCATCGACTTGAGCAGGTTCGAGCGGATGTGCAGTCGCTACGCGCCACAGAAAACGAATGCACACATACGTACACAGATAATAAATCTATCAGTCTGCAACCGGCTGCTATACGAACGCTCATAAGTACGTAAGGGTCCTACCTCGAGCTTTGGCATGTCGTCGAGCCCGTCGATCTCCGTCGCCTTGAGTCCCGACGTGCCCACATAGTACACGTCCTATTCGCAATCACGATGAACACAATCAAGACCACCACATCATCAGCACACTGCACCCTCTCTACGCCAGGTAAACTGACAGCAAATTGAGCTTGTACAGCGAGCGCATCGCACCTCTGCGTCGCGGTCAAAGTCGACGCACTCGGTGAGTTTGTTGACGACCGCAGGCGCTTCTTCGTGCTCCTCGCCGTCGTGGTCGTGACCGTCGCTCGCTGCGTGCGCCACGAGCTGGTTCTGGCCCTGATGCTGCTCTTGTTGCTGCTGGTTCTGGCTCGCGACCACGCGCGCGGTCTTGGTCGCCTTCGGGGCGCCGCTCTCGTTCGCGTTCTCGCTCATGCTTCGTATTTCTTGGTGGCGGATTGAATGCAACATTGCCGCGCTCCAGTTCCTAGTTTTCATGTTTAATGTGTCAATTTTATATTTTAGGTGCTAGTTTAGGAAAATAAGTGATTTAGTGTGGCAGGAATTGTATCTGCCCTTATTTTATGCGCAAATGTTTCTCGTGGAACATTATTTTGGGCTGCAGTTTCCTGACGCAATTCCCATATTTTGGCACCACGACCCAACAGGGAACGAAGAACGACCATTGCTGAGTGAACCCCCCAAGAGCCACAGGAGCTCAAGCGGCATCTACACGCGACGCCAAAGTACGTGCGTGCGCATCTCGAAAGGACTGTGCTCTGCTCAATAGCTTGCGCGTGAAGAGCTCTCTGTGCTCTTATGCCTCTTTTAGCGTGAGGCGTACTGCAACGAGCTACAGTAGCGACTGACTGACGGATGGACGGATTGACTGTTGCGTTTTTCATTTTCGACAGGACGCTCGAAGCGACAGACTGCCTGCCTGCCTGCCACCTTTTCCCCCAGACAACAGCCGCAAGCGCATCTCATCTGCGCATTTACCCACAATGGAGGGCATGCTCAACTACTTCATCCCAGAGGACGGCGACTCGTCCGACCACCTGAACGTCGTGCCGCTGCCGCGCGTCGACCAGCTCAAGCTCCAGCACGTGAAGAAGGTCAGTGCGTGTGTGTTTGTGTATATGTGTCTGTGCTTGGGCATTGAAGGCTGTACAAGGTATATAAGGCCAATAGTGTGGGCTAGTAATGAATGGTATTGTGCTGTGTGCTGTATACAGATCTTCCCATTGCCTGGACAGTTCCATTTCCGCTTCAAGACGCCCTTTGAAGGCACTTATGGTTCGTTTGCGAAGAGCTCGTCTACTTCATAGTACAGCGGGTGCTGACTGTGCTGACTTGTCTCTATGATCTTGCGCTGCGATATTTGTATAGTGTGGCTGGATTTGGTGAACGACTCGGACACTGTGCCGGACTTCAACGGACTCGTAATCAGCAAAATCGCGCGCGTGCAGCGTGAGAGCACGACGCGACCGGCGGAGCGCGTTGAAGCGAAGGCGCCGGCGCCAAAAGCCGCCCCGGACCTCATCCAGACCTCCCACGAGCCAGCACCAGGTATGCCTGTTTTATTGATGCATCCTTGGATGTGGTCTTGAATTTTTGTCGCTAAAGGTGATTGTTGAACTGTGCATTTTGTCCATTAGCGAAACGAGAAGAGCCCGCCCCAGCGCCAAAGGTCTTCAACGACGACCTCGTTGGACTGGTAAGGGCCGTAGAATATGCTTCTATTTGAAATGCTGGACTGGTTCTCATCAGATTGTGCTGTTGCTATTCTGAAGCTTTCGGACCCAGTGCCAGCGTCGCCAGCGCCAGGACCGAGCACTTCTGCGCCACCAACACCACCACCCCAGGTATTGCTAGTCGATTGCCACATTTCTACCATACACATTGTACTAATCGTGTTGCTCAATTTCTATGTACCTGCACTTTTGCTAGGCGAACCCTGCGCCTCAAGACCCGTTCAACCTGTTTATGGGCGGAGGCGCCGCATCGCCAATGCGACCGATGTCCGCTCCGATGAACGCGCCTCGTGGCCCTCCAGGCAGCAACCCAGGCGCTTTCGGTGGGAACCCAGGATTTAACCCGATGGGAGGAGGCGCACCACGACCCGGTGTCGGTATGGGCATCAGCCAGATGCACTTGGGCATGAACCAGGTGCCGCACCAGCAGCAACAGCAGCAGCAGCAGCAGCAGGCGAACAGCTTCCAGGGACTCCAGTGGGGAGGCATGGGCGGCAACCCGCAGCAACAGCAGCAGCAACAGCGGAATCCGATGCAGCAGAACCCAAACAACCGCCAGTGGTGATACACATCTGAGTGCGGAGGACTGGATGCACACTAGAGAGTGAAGCGAGCAAGAAGAGGAGAACGTACTGGTGGTGCTGTCGATGCTTTGAGCTCCTGGATTACGGCACAAGTCCAAATGCATATTCACGTATATATCCGTATTTTGCATTCTATCCAACCAAGAGTTTCAAATGCTTCAATATAATCACAATTGGCTGAATTAGCTGAAAAAGTTGACAATACTCAAATTTAAGCGAATCAAACGATTGCATTTTTGATGTTGTGTCCGCCACGGTACCTCGTATCTTTTCGTTTTCGAAGGTCGTTGAGCTGATAACACGCGAGCGAAACACGGAAAGAAAGGTCGCGATCGTTCAGAACTGCGCTCGCTCCACACGCGTACGAGCTGCTTCTGCTCCAGGTTCGAGGTGCGCCTATGCATGTACCTTCATGTATGCGCATGCTATCTGAGTATGTGCGTGCTTGCGAACCATGGGGCTGACGCCTGGGGTGCCTCTGTTATGCTTGTATTAGGAAAGCGACGAGCTCCCATCTGACTCCCTGACTCCCGAGCTCTTCACCGTCACGCCAACAAGCAATCAAGAAAGACAGCGAGCTAAGGCAAGCAGAGACTTGTGTGTCGCTGCGTCGCTGTGCTGCTCTGCGTGCGTGCGGTCGAAGCGCGTACTGCTGTGATAACGAGATCTGACCTATTGGACAGCCATGTCGATCGAGCTCTCGCGGTATGGCCCGGACTACCATTGCGTCACGATCTCAAGAGACGTGTTTGAAGTGCGCTCGCATTATGTGAACCTACGACCTGTGGGCGGCGGCTCCTACGGGATCGTGTGCTCTGCAGAAGACACGGTATGTTGATGCGATGCTGGAGACGTACCTGTCTGTCTACCTGTTTGCCTCTTACGCCCGCGATGTGTTGTTGTGTTGATACAGCTGCGCGGTCGAAAAGTCGCGATCAAGAAGATCACCGACGTGTTTGACGACCTCACAGACGCGAAGCGCATCTTGCGCGAAATGAAGCTGCTTCGGCACCTAGGCGTGCATGAGAACATCATCAACGTATGTCTTGCAGTGTATTGTCATTGGAGCTGACCTGCAGTGCCTCATCGGTCGCTCACCAATCTTGCTATATGTGCTGTGCGATTGTATAATTGTATATCTAGATCTTGGACGTGATCCTTATTCCGCCCAATGTGATGGACTTCCAGGACATTTACATCGTGACGGACCTCATGGAGAGCGACCTTGAGCGTATCATCAGCTCGTCGCAGCCGCTCTCGGACGCGCACTTCCAGTACTTTCTCTACCAGATCCTGCGCGGCATGAAGTTCATCCACTCTGGGAACGTGCTGCACCGCGACCTGAAGCCGTCCAACTTGCTCGTGAACTCCAACTGCGACCTCTCGATCTGCGACTTTGGGCTCGCGCGTGGCGTCGAGATGGCGCACAATGAAGACCTCACAGAGTACGTCGTCACGCGGTGGTATCGCGCGCCGGAGCTGCTCACAGACTGCCAGAACTACAACGACGCGGTGGACATGTGGGCGATCGGCTGCATCTTTGCCGAGATGCTGCGCCGCCGCCCGTTCTTTACCGGACGCGACCCGTCGGACCAGCTGCACATGATCATCCGCGTGCTCGGGTCACCCACGGAGGAAGAGATGAGCTTTGTGCCCCACGAAGCCGCGAAGAAAGCGATCTTACAGCACGGATACTACCCAAAGGTATGGAGTGCAGGATTGGATGGATGGTGGACTAAATCCTAATTCATTTGTTGTTTGTAACTGTGTAGCGGCCATTAACAGAGTTCTTTCCAGACGCGAACCCGCTAGCGATCGATCTGCTGACCAAGATGCTCAAGTTCAACCCGGAGGAGCGCATCACGGTCGTCCAGGCGCTGGCGCACCCGTACTTGGCTCAGCTCCACAACCCCGTACGCCATTGTTTTGGAGCTTTTGCGAACCAGGCTCTTTCTAATTGGTTGTCTTCTGACTTTTTGTGTTGCTCCAAATTTGCCCAGGCGGACGAGCCGATTTGCTCCGAGCCGTTCAACTTTGATTTCGAGCGCGAGTCGTTGGATTTGGGCGTGGAGATGCCGAAAGAAGAGCTCCAGCGCCTGGTCTTCCGCGAGTGTCTGTCGATCCACCAGGTCGACGCCCAGCAAATGCACTGAGTAACGCCTTGAGGATGAACGGGAATATCAAGTAAGATCGGGGAGAAAGAGAGAGAGAGAGAGAGCGAGAGAGAGACTGGCGGGGAGAGCTGCGCGTCGCCCCTCCGATCCCAAGCGAGGTACAAGTTTCTAATGGTAGCAGCCAGTCACCAACGGCCACAGCCACGAGCCGCGACTTCCACTGAACCTCTGTTTGCATCATTTTCGGCAGAACCAGCATGTGAATCCGATCCGCGAATGTACTTTGAACTCTTGGTCAATTTGCCATTGATCATTGGAAAGAGCAGGCGCTGAGCTGATACTGGCGATGCATATCATCAAAATATCAAATGTACTACTGAACTACTTCGATAGTACTATCTTGGGAAGCCAAAGCTTTTCAGTTCATTGTTGTACTACTAAACTATTACTACGATAGTACTTATCTGGGAAGCCATTGTGTTTTTAGCTCATGTTTACGTCAGTACTTGGTATTAGATTTATAATAGTCAATATAATACACATTCTTTGACTCATGTGATGACACAACCGGTGTGTTTAAAAATCCTGGAACTGTTTCACCATCGTGAGTAGAAAGGATCGGCTGTGCCTTGACTCCTGCCCTTGCATGTCAGCATGCAAGAGGTAGAAATCACGGATGAAGCGTTGGGTTTGTAGCCGTTAGGGAGACCCACCCAAACACAGGAACCAAAAGCTTGGCAAAAACCTATATCCAATGCATGAACAACAGGATGGATACTTTTGTTCTTGCATTGGATTTAGTTTTTTCTCCAATATTTTGGGGGCGTCGCTGGGGCTTTTAGGGCTTTTGGCCAAATCTGGCTCCGCTTTAGGGGTTTAATACCCTGTTTATGGTTTGGTTGTTGGGTGTTTCAGTTCACTTTGATCGAATTTCTAAATTGAGCTCCACAGAACTCTCTTGTCATCTCTCGCAAATTCAGGCTTGCTCACTAAATCCTCCGGAAACCTTCCGCTGGAAAGATTCTGTAGGATTTAGAACGGTGTTTACTCACCCAAACGTACATAAAATGTACCCCACCTGTCGCTGAATCGGTCACCTGCGGTTTGCTGCAGTATTGGCTTGATTCGTACAGTGTGTATTGAGGCACACATGATGCTCAGCCGAACGCACGTCCAGCGCAAACCACACAACACTAATACTGTACTTGGATACAAGCGAACACGCACCCTTTCGCATTGCTCCTTCAAGTCCTTCGTTGCAGGCTTGATGTGTGATGATGCAGGCATGACTTGATTACCTGGCCACCAGTGGTCAGCGTCGCCAACTGTATGGCAAGCGGTCGGCCACGATGGATACACAGGCACACTTGTGTATCCATCGCGTCCAAACTCGCTTGCCACGCAACAAATCTCAAAGCAAATGGCTCAGAAGTTGTGGGCAAAACCCAGGCGGGTGGTCAGTCTGGCGCGATGCTGAAGCCATGCATCAGTGCCACGTTATCAGGAGAATGAATCCATGAGGGGGCAAAGACAGTGCGCGTGGAGCGACAGGGGCGCACAAATGGTAAGAGAGAGAGACGGAGCGAAATGGAAATGACGTTTCAAAGCACGTGCCGGTTCGAATTTCGGCGTACCAATTGCATTTCATTGATGTAAATGGTGTACCGTAAAATCTGAGAAGCTACGGTGCGACTGTTCAGAAGTGCGAGCCAAATTTCAAAAATACGAGCGTCTCGCTCACTGGAGAGAAAACAAAATCACCACTCATTGAGAGCGAGAAAGAAGGCGGCGTGATTGATGGCGTTTGTGGCTTTATGGCGAGTGTTGTGTGTTGTGGGGATGCAGGTTATGGGGGAATGGGGGAGAGCTCGGTGATCGGTTGGTGGATGACGATACGATCACCGAACGCACGCGGCAGCTAATGCTGCGTTCGTCACGTGGTTGATGCGCTGCGCAGTGCTGCTGCGCATCTGTCTGAGCTTTTTTTGTTTAGCTGCTCAAAACAAACAGCAACTGGACGTGCAATGACGGCTTGAGGTGCCTTCTTTCTGGATGAGGCGCAGCGCAGCGCATGGATAGAGCAGAGCGCAAGCGCTGTCGTATTGCGTTCATCGCTTCATATAATAATATTATATCAACTACTTCATTTGCTTTTCAAACGTGTGGTGGGGTGGGGGCTTTGTCTTCGCGCACCTTTCACTCTTTCCTATACTCTTCTTCCGTCGCCCCCTAAACAAATGTTCATTTGTCTTTCTTCCTATCCACATGGGGAGGGGCTTCACTTACTTACTAATGCTACCAATGCTTACTATATACATGTGTGTGTCTCTCTCCTCTCGTCTCTCCTAAATTTCGCTGTGTCGTCATGCCCTCGACGCACCGAGAAGACACTTGCTTAGTTCGACGCATGCATCGAATTGGCGTGCGACCGGCAGAGCCCTTTCTTCTTCACGTGCTTGGTGCAGTCGTCCACGCGGCACTTTCGCTTGCCGCCGTGGGCCGTGCACAGATCCTGGCGCACGACGCCTTTCTGGCACCCGGGCATGCTGCAGCGCTTGCCGCCGCCGTGGCGGATGCACAGCCCCATGCTGCGCTGGATGTTGGAGCAGCCGCGCTCGCGGCAGATGCGGCCGCCGCCGTGCGCCACACAGAGCCCCTTGCTCTGCGCGCCGCGCGTGCAGCCCTTCTTCTGACACCGCCGCCCGCCGCCGTGGCTGATGCACTTGCCCCTTGTCACCGCGTTGCTTGTGCACTGCGGGAATGAGCAGAGCTTCTTCTCGCGCTTGCTGTCGGCGTTGAAGTACGACTCGTCCTCGCTCGCAGCGCCGAAGCCACCGCCGCCATTGCTGCCGCCGTGGGTCATGCTCATCGGCGAGTTCGGTCCGCTCGACAGCGACGGCGACCGGCTGCGCTCGAGCATCTGCAGCGCATGCGCCGACTCCGCGAGTGAGCGCAGCGGCTGGCGCTCTGGCTCGAGCCACCGCTGGATCACCTCGGGCTCTTGCGGGTGCGGCGCCAGCAAACTTTGCGACCGCAGCGTGAACGCGGTCTCGGCGTCCACGGAGCAACTACGCACCAAGTTGTTCTTTGGCACGCTCGACTTGAGGATGTACAGTGGCGCCGCCGCTGGCTCGACAGGAGTGCGGTGCTGCGTGAACGGCCGGTGGTACTCGTCCGACGGACATGACTGCGCGCGCTGGTACTGGAACGGACCGCCAACATCTTCCATTGAAAGCGGCGATGATGTGGACGCAGCAGCCGCTCTGTCCGCCAACGACTGCGGGTGTGGCAGCGACGACGCCAGCGACGGCAGCGACGGCAGCGCGGTCGTCGTCCTGGAGCTCGTGCTGCTTGGACCACTGGTGCTTGGCGAATCGCATCCTCCGCGTCGCAGTGGCGCGATCGTAAACTGCTGCTGCTGCTGCGCGTGGGAAGGCGACGAGAAGCCCGCGCGGTTGTTGGTCGGGAACACCTGACGGATCGACTCGCTCGCCGTCAGCGGGAACCCGCGACGCGGCGACGGGAACGCGTCGTTCGCTCCTCCTCCTGCTCGTGGTGACGCCTCCCATCTGTGCGGCGTGCCCGGGAACGACGTGAGGCTCGGCAGGCGGACGCCGCCGCCTTCCGTCGGGGTGCTGCTGAACGACCCCCACGGACTCACGTCTGGAGAGTCCAGAGAAGAAGAAGAAGAAGACGCCGTCAGTTGCGACTCGTCGAACTTGCGCGCATAGCCGTGCGCGGCTTTGAATCGTGTGACGTGGCTCAGCAATGAAGGCAGCTGCTGCTGCTGCTGCTGGTTGTTGTTGATCGATGAGCCGAACGAGCCGCCGCTGTTGCTGCTGCGGAGACCTTCGTGGAACGCGAGCGCCATCGCGCCGGGGGACACCGGCGAGCCGCGGTCGTCCATGCACTCTTCTGGACCGCCCTCGTACTGGTCCACGTCCATGTAGTGCTGCTGCTGCGCGGCTGCGTCTTGTGCTGCCGACGACGACGATGCGTCCGCGCCACTGCCGCTAGCGTTGAACTTGGCATGAGACGAGGGCTGGTGCTGCTGCTGCTGGGTCATATGCCAGTCCGAAGGGTGCACTTGGCCGCCGACGCGTCGCGACTGCATGTTCATGTTCGCTTCAGCAACGTCCAGCGGCGACGACACGTGCGGATGCCGGTGGAGCTGCTGCTGCTGCTGCTGGCCGTTGTCCGTGCGGTTGTTCTCCGAGATGCCCATCGACCGTTGTCGGGCCGCGTGAGAGTATGGAGTTTGCGATGACTGATTGGATGTGAGCAACTTGTGGACTTGTCGGTCTCGTGTTGCGTGAGCGAGCGAGCCGTTCGTTGGGGGGAAATGGAAAACGCGAGACACGCAAACTGAGACTGTGGAGACCCAGATGGATGCGAGTGACTGAGCGAGCGACTGGATCTTTCACACGGGCGGCCGAGAGGAATAGAATAGACCGCGGAAGAAGACCGAAGAAGACCGGAAGTGAAGAAGAATGGAAAGAACGCACGAAACGATCGATCGTGGTCTGGTGGTGGCTGGTTGGCTCGCGCGAGCTATTTTTAGCTTGATTTCAGTGTTGAGCCTGTTGCGAGTTTGCTCTGCTTGAGTGACCGGCTGAAAATGGGGTGTCTGCAAGCGCTCTTTTTGAATAATAAAACGGTCCTCAAACTTGCGCAACAGCAGCCAAACAGCCTAACTAAAACATGGAAGACTTCCACACACAAACTGGGTTGCGTGTGTGTTGTGTCGAGCGGATCCCTTCGTCCCTCTTTTGGAGCATGGGAGGCACATACGACTCGAGGGAGGAGGTGCAACGCTGGACTTTCAGTCGGGCAATCCGTCCGTCACACAGTGAGAAATACCGAGAGCCTATGTGGGGGGCAATCCGTTCTCCATACAAAAGCCCCCTCTATTCTATTCTCTCTCTCAGCTCTCTCTTGCTTGCTTCTCGACGTTTCCACCCATTTATGGCTGAGTTGCGTAGGAAATGGAAGCGGCGGACAATAAACACACGAATCCATAGAAACGCACACTTTCTATCATGAGTATCGACGCTCTTTACCGCTTTCGGAAGGGATATGGAAATGACATCCACTTCAACTTCTTACGAGTTGCAAGACTAAATCGTCGATGACCCGAAATATCGGTGCAATTCAGTATTGTATACGGGTTGAAGTAATTATAAACGAGCAAACTAATAATCTGCGAAGGGTCCCCGCGAAAGACGACAAAAGTCGACTGGCGCGCCTTTCTCTGGCTCCCGCTAAAGTAAACCCAGAATCAACATCTAACCTTACAGTACCCTCTCAGTTAAATCTGCACCCTGAACCCGTCATTTCACAACGAAACCCGAAATCCGCACATCTATTTGGTAGACGATCAACTACTGCAATGCACACGCCAACACACCCACACAGTGGAATATTGACACCAGTATCGCTCTTTCATGATGCACCTGAGGTCTAATAATGAGTGAACACAATGCAGATGCAGCATCCTTAGAAAAAAGGAGTAGCTTCGTCAATTTCTAAAAAGTGTGGACACGTTGCACACTTATCCGCGAGACGACTGTACAGTACTCTGACATTTCTAAACCCATTGTTGTTTATGTACTTGAAACGCTCTTTTTGTATAAATACAGTACCACTCACACACAAAAACTAGAAGTATGTACACTTGCTTTCAGTATGTCGTGGTATTTATGGATACATTTTCTGTCTGTGCGCAATAATTTGTTGTTGTGGAGGCTGGCTGGGTTTTGCGTAGCGCACATGTTGTTGTGCAATTTCTATCTCGAGCGCTCCCAGCCAGTCATTCCGTTCCTATTTATATATAAACTGCAACAAAAACTATTCAGCACGCGATAGCAGGCAAGCTGAATACTTTCAGCGCATGTGCGCTGCAAGATCAGATTTCACTGGGCATTTGCCAGCCCTGAGGCTTGCGCTCCCGCTGAATAATGTGGCGGCACCATGGCATTGATCTGTACAAACTCTCAGTTTTCACTCGCTTGCTCAAAGGTTGCGTCGGCGGAGCGGACAGGCGCCGAAAAGGCATTACAAGTTGCTCAGGCGAGCTTCCACGTTATCCTTTTTTTGAGGGGGTGTCAAGATGTATCAAGTCTCGCTGAACCCACGCGGCAAGCTTGCGTTGAGTCAGTGTCGCTCGCATCACCACTCGGTCTACAGATGGAGACTCATCTATATTTTTTTCTGTTTTGGTGGTGCAAGCCTGGTGTGTCAGTCAATTCAGTCCGTGTTGCCTTGCTCTCTCTTGTCCCATGTATGTTGCAATGGACTGTTGCTGTGTGCTAAATGCGCGCTCTCTCTGTGTCCGAGTGAAATCCTGGAAATGCGACTCCTTCCAATAATAATCCGCATGCTTACGCCAGAGAGGCTCAGACATGGCTGACCACATTCTGGGTTTTGATGTGTGGGTGCCGCTGACCGACTGACTGACTGGCTCGCCAGTCGCACCAAACAGACAGACAGACAAACTGATTGTGGTAACAATTCAACTCTTTTTACCATGGGCGTTCAGCTCGTGTGTGTTAAGCTCTTGGTGTGGGGCTTTGCTTTTTGCTTTTACAACCCGCTGGTTAACTGTAAATATTGGCACGGCGCGTATCTTTGCGTCGTACCACCACTCAGATATGTTTGCAAGCGAATGTGATGTGGTCAGAAGAATTCTGGACCTCCACGCAGGACAAGAGCAGCAACTCTGAGAGAGAATCTCTCAGAAGGGTCCATTTGCCAGATCTCGCCAAAGCGACACGATCTCTATGTTAACATAGGGAATCACATTGTGGAGAAGGATGATTGGACGGACGGATGCCCATCCATCCATCCATCCAATCGTTCTGCTTCCTTTCGTGAGGCAGCGAGCGAACAGCAGAACCCGAGCAGCAGCCAGCAGCCAATCCCCTCCAGGTTGCGCGCGACGCGTCGCCCAGAGTGACTCGTTCGTTGCCTCAGGTTGATTGGCTTGGCGTATGGCTTGGTGTATTGAGTTGCTCACACTGTAGCGTTGCGTTGTGTTCGCGATCGGCTCAGAGTGTTCGGGGGGTACCTTTCCTTATGAGCCCCTGCGTGGCTGCCAACCCGCTCTCTCTCAATTAGTCTCTCGAGCAACTGCGAGCTCTTCCACGCGTCGTAATCGTCCACTGGAGCCACTGTATCTATCTATCTACGTCTGACAAACACAACCTTCGGTGAGTGAGCCCGTGCATGCATGCCCTTTGCTTCACTGTCAGAGCACAGAATCCATCCGGCCAATGGCGTCAATACAGCATCGACATGTGTCCACACCATGCTTGTTAACATATGCGAGCGTCCTGATCTTTTGGATCTGTGATCTAAGGATTCAGAGCCCCACCCTGGCTTCGCATTCTTTCCCATACCAATTTTCAGTTTTCGCAAGCTTCCAAGTGACTTTTGGAAATGGCTCAACCGTAGATCTGCCCATCACCACACATAAACTAGAAAATGGCGCACGTGGTGCCACAGAAACGCGCGAGGCGGCGAAGAACGAGAAGGATCGCGACCGACCTGATTCTCTGAGCCTCAGGTCATAGGATCGGACTGAATGAGTGGATGAGACGACCGCCAGGCGTCCGTGCGCAGCAGCAGAAGTTGTGTGGACGGCCATGCAGAGCGAGTGGTCGGGGTCTGTTCGGAGCGTTCGGGGTCCAGCTTCTTTCTGCAGTGTCTATTGACTCGATCGTGCAATTTGTCTGTCTGATACTGGCACCGGACCTGGCTCATAAGGAGGCTTGGAGAGTCCAGCCTTCCACGAGCATGACATGCCAATGCTGCTCTTTTTCGTCGCTGGCCAAATTTCTCTACCTGCGCAAGGGCTCCGTTGGTGAGGGCGGTGACTAATAGAGAAAGATCTCTTTCTCTCTCTCACACACTCTCTCTCTCTCCTGCTCTGCTGGACACTTACACATTAGCACACTGAACCAACCGCGTTGGACGCACCAAGTCGTACAGTATAGTCATTCATTTATTGCAGTCGACTCCAGTTCCAGGCGCTCTCCCCATGTGAAGTGGACAGGCAATCTATTCTATCACCATCGCCGCCAGTGCCTGCGGCTCCGGGCCGCTGTTGTCATCGATGGTGTATTTCCGTCTGTAGTTTCACAATCGCCCCGCGACACATTCATTTTCAAACCGCTATGTTTATCGTCATCGATCCGTTCCAGCCCTCGCATATTCGTATCTCCTGATAAATCGAGAGAGCGTCTCCAGCACCAGCACTGGGCATTGTGTTGTGCTGTGCTGCCTTTGGCAATGTCCAAACAAACAAACAGCAAGAGCCTACATATGGGCGATTAAGAATAGCCGCCAACTGCCAACAGCAATTATATAGCTTCCTCATTAAGCAGCGTTGGCAGGCTCCGTCCGAAACGCCGGATGTGGGGCATCATCACCGCGAGCCTCGTGCTCTACGTCATCACCGTGGTAGGTTGCTGGTGTTAATTCGCTAGGGGTAGTCCCTGTGTGGCTCTGTTGAAATGGCGCACTGACTGATTGGTTGTATGATACCTGTGTAGGTCCCGATGATGGTCGGCTTTGCCTACGTCGACTGGAGCGGCTTGAGTCCGTTCAACACGTTCATCGGCGTTTACTTTGTCGTTGGTACGTGGCTTTGTATACCTAATTACTTTCTTCAGGGCTAGTCTATATAGACTAGACTAGCTCAGTCCACAGAAAGTAGTGGAATTGGAATTGTTCTCTTCTCCTGCTCAAGATGTTGGGTTCAAGAGAGAGAGAGAGAGAAAGATAGAGAGAGAGAGAAATTGTCAATACCCAAAGTCTCAATCAATAGAGAAAACCAACAACAAGAGTCGCAAAAGCACACATACCTCGTTGATTTAGCCGTGAAGCGAACGGCCCAAGCGCAAAGGTGGGATGGTGGATGATGGTTCTCTATCTAAAACTATTATGGAGTGAGTGGCTGCGAGCTTCAGCCTCGCGAGTGCTTGTTCGTCTTTCTTCTATGCTGCGGGCTGCTTCTTGTAGTTGGAGATGACGGACGCGAGCATCATCTCGACCGTGACGCCCTCAGCGGCCTTCTTGCCGCCTTTGCTCTCGCTGTGCGCGTTCAGCTTGCCCAGCACGGCGTGGTTGAGCTGCGTCTTGGACTCGCCCATGCGGAAGATGTCGTGGTCCACCGTGTTCTCCGACACCAGCTTGTAGATGCTCACGGGCCTCGTCTGGCCGATGCGGTGGCACCGGTCGCACGCCTGCTCGTCGTTCGTCGGGTTGAAGTCCAGGTCGTGCAGGATCACCGTGTCCGCGGCCGTCAGGTTGATGCCGAGGCCACCGGCGCGCGTCGACAGCAGGAACACAAAGATGCCCTTGTCCTCATTGTACGTGTCGATCATGCCCTGGCGCTCGGCGACGTCCGTGGAGCCATCGAGACGCAGGTACCGGTAGTCCATGTGGCCCATGAGCACTTCGAGCAGGTCCAGCAGCTTGGTCCACTGCGAGAAAATGAGCACGCGGTGGCCCTCGGACTGGAGTTTCGGCAGCAAACCGCGCAGGTACTCGAACTTGGCAGACGCCAGGAGCGTCTCCATCGGCAGCTGCAGCTTGCGGAGCTCCTCGTTGGCGCCGTACTGCACACACAGATCGTGGAGCTCAAAGTCACAGTAGCTCTCGAGCTCCTTGCGCACCATGGCGATCGTGCACTGCGTGCCAAACGCGTCCGCGCGGTGTAAGCAACGACTCATGGTCGCCAGCACCTCGTCCGAGACGTAGTGGTTCCGCAGCAGCACTGGGTGGTTCGCCGCTTTCCGCAGCTGCGTGAAGATCGCGACGTCGCTGCTCGCGTCGTTCGCCTTGGCGCCTTTCTTCGCGCCTGTGAGCCCCAGCAAAGCCTGCACCTGGCGGTCGAACTTGCTGTTGTGCTTCTTCTTGCGCTCTTTCTCCTCCAGCTTGCGCGCGACTTCGCTCTCTTTCTGCTTGATGACAGACTCGATGAGGTCCGTGTACGCCTTCTGCTGCGCTGGTCCGGGCTTCAGCATCTCCACGTGCACGGTCTTGGCGACCAGTTGGCTCAGCACGTACTTCTTCTCGCGGCGCAGGATGAACGGCGCGAGGATCTTGCGCACTTTCGCGCACTTCTTCTGCTCGTTGCCGTCAAAGAAGAGCAGCAGCTCGTCCGAGCCGTGGTCAAACATGCGCGGCATGATGAAGCTCAGCAGCGCCAGCAATTCATTCAAATTGTTCTGGATCGGCGTGCCGCTGAGCACCAGGCGGTTGCGCGCGCGCATCGTCGAGATCCGCTTGAACCGAGACGTCTTGGAGTTCTTGATGCTGTGCCCCTCATCCAGGATCATGTACCCAAAGTGGAAGCTGCGCAGGAAATTGCGGTCGTCCTGGCACGAATCGCGCTCAAAGTACGAGTACGTGGTCAGCAGCACGTCAAAGTCGTCCTCGCCGAGCGACTCCTGCAGGTCGATGCGGTCGTCCTTGCTCCCATGGTACACGACGATGCGCAGCGACGGCGCGATCCACGCGAACTCGCGCTTCCAGTTGTTCAACACACTCGCCGGCACGACCACCAGGTGCGGTCCGCCGCAGACGCGCGCGTTCTTCTTCTTGGACAGGTCTTCGAGCAGCAGCAGGAACGCGATCGTCTGCACGGTCTTCCCCAGCCCCATCTCGTCCGCGAGCACGCCCGAGACGCTGTTCTCGCAGAGCAGCAGCAGCCAGTTGATGCCCACGACCTGGTAGGGCTTCAGCACGAGCGTCTCGCAGATGTTGGGGATGTCCTCCTGCGTCACCACGCTGCGCTCCGAGTTGCTGTCGCCGTTCTCGATCGCGTTGATCGCTGCAATCGAGACGTGGTTGTCGCCGTCGTCGTCGCCATCTTCATCTGATCCTGCTGCTGCTTCCCTACCAGCCGTACCTTCTTCCTCCGCAGCACCACCCGCAGGCGCCGACCAGTTCCGGATCGACCGGCGCAGCTTCTCGGCGATCTGCTCGCACTCACGCAGCAGCTGGCCGACCTCGTCGTGCGTGCGCGTGTGGTGGTCGTCCTCCGAGTCGTCCTCGCCGTCGCTGCGGTCCTGGAACTTGTCGCGACGCGGCGTTTTCTGTGATGGTGGCTTTGCTGATTTCCGCTTCTCCTTGAGATCCGACATGCTGTACCACCCATCGCCATCATCTGCTGTGGAGTCTTTGTTCTTCGTTGCTGCGTCGTTTTTCCGATTGCTGCTGTTTCGACCGAACTCCGCCATCCAGTTCGCGGCCTTGGGGGTGACGCCAGACTTCTCCTTCGTGAGCTTGAGCTCGTGCATGAACACGTCATCCTCTCTGGGAGACGAGACGTCGGACTCGATCTCCATGACCTCGGGTTCTTCAGCGGCAGCACCATTGTCCTCATCGCTATCGTCTTCGGACTCGACGATGACGCGCGTCTTCTTCGCGCGCGGCTTTGATCGGCGCACGATCTCCTCTTCCTGCTCACCTGCATCGCTGTCGTTGCTGAACTCGTCGTCGTCGACGATCACCATCGACGCCATGCGCTTCTTCGTCGCGCTCGTCTGGACATCAGAGGTGGTGGTGGTGGTGGTGGGGCTGCTTGCGCTGCTGCTGCTCGCTGTTGTGCTGAGCTCGCTCACGTCTTTCGGACTCGTCAGCGAGCTCTTCTTGGTTGTATTTGCAGCAGGCGCTGGTTTTTCCTCCTCTTGTTGCTTTGCTGCTGCTGTTGTCGATGATCCCTGCTTTAGAAAGTACGACGATACCACTTTGGTCTGCACTGCTGCTGCGAACGTTGCTGGTCGGGCTGGCGGCGATTTACCGCTCGACTTGGTAGGTGCCGACGCTGTCGCTAGCGATGAGTGCGACGCATCGGTCGCCGCACTCAGCACCACTCTATTCGACGACGCGGCGTCCAGGTCGATCACCTCGTACTTGGTCAGCGTTCCGTTCGCGTAAAACATATCGCTGCATACACCAGACACCCCACAAAGCGGCGTCAGTACACAAAATACACATATAGCGCATATACCCATCATCTTCATAACGGCAGACAACCAGACGCACCGCAGGTCCAGCAGCGTGACGTCGCCCTGCCGCAGCACGCTCTGCTTCATCTTCTTGGTCGCGACGATGGACGTCTTGCCGCAGCAGCGCAGCGCCACCTTCGCGCCGCTGAGGTAGACGGCCCCCTTCCCACCGCACACGCGCGCCTCGTCGCCATTCGCGGCCAGCGCGATCTTCTTGCCGCTTACGCTCTCCTTCACGCCCAGCGCCATCGCTGTCTGAGATGCGTAGTGAGTGAGTGAGTGAGAGACGAGGAGGAGACAGCGAACGCCAATCGAAGGGGAAGCTCGAAGATCAGGACGAAATGTGAAAAATGGCGCGCGCCACTAAAAAAAAAAGCGCGCCAAATGTTGCAGGTTTTTTTCAGTGGTTTTGCACAATTGGACGCATGCAAATGTACGTTCAAGAGAGCGAGCATTTTTACAAAAGTGGGTGAAACACTTTTCCGATGCATTTGCTATTTAAAACAAAACAGCCCTTTTTTGTTCGACGGTGCTTGGAATTGTGCGAACATTTTCTGAAAGTGGGTGGGTATTTTGTTGCACGAATGTGACCGCATTCTTGCAACATGAGGCAGCCAAAAAATAGTTTCACCCACGTTTGTAGAAATGTCCGCAACAATCACCTCTCTTAAATACGTACTGAGTTCAACGACGCGAACAAATCTTCGCGTCGAATTTCCTTCTCTTCCTGTGTTGAACGTTTCACGCTACGAGTGTCAATATCAAAAGAGGGTAAATAGCATCCACAGGTTCTCAAACGTGGGTAAGATGGAACTGTCCAACAGACGGTCACTTCACTCCCTTTTGCTAGTCGAGGTGATAATCTGAACAGCATATCCAAGCCACTTGTGAGAATCGTTTCTAAATTCCCACTGCTGACTAGAATGTGCTGTTGGGTTTCTCGCTCACGACTTGACCCAGGTTTTACAGCTTCGGTTCCACTCACCAGTCCAATGTTGGCAGCCGAACCAAAGTCGGTAAAAACCTGGCTCAAGCCTTGTGGAAAAACGACAAAGCCCATTGTCAAATCTAACACAGGCTCTTCCAAGATCTTATTGCGTCCGGTTGGAAGTGAGCCCATCTGCGGCAAGCTTGTTGCCGTGTGAAAATGAGAGTGCGCGACCACGCCGAAATCGTACTAACGATGACAATAATTGCTGAACCCCTTCACAAGGGCGATCGATTGTTGAGCTCATTGCGCAACTGCCACGGTCGCTTTTATTGACGATACACTCATTCGTGTCTGCTGAAGCAACTAACTGTAAGTAAAGCTTCCAGTCCGCCTGGAGCTCGACCTCGATTGCAACTGACGCAGTAAACTTCTTGCTATGGATTGATTGGCATGATATGAACAACGGTATGCTCGTGAGCGAAGCAAAATGAGCTGCTTGTTGTGAGCCAGGCATTTCTGTATGGGCGGGGCTTCCCAAACCGCCAGCTGGTGATGCAGACAGCGCTTCATGCGGCAAACCTGCTTTCAGTTCTGATGACGACGAACCGCTCTGATGATTCTCCTCTGATCGTAAACCAGCTGTCGTGGACGCTTGCAGCTGCAAGCCCAGCTGCTGGCTGCGCCGCTGGCTGGTGGCGGTCTCGCCTATCCTGCGATAGGCTCTCGGTGCACCAGCATTCCGATCTTCCCCCGCGGTAAATATTTATTTGCGATTGTATTGCGGGGACTGTGCTGTACCTTCACCATCAGCATAGTGTGCGGATTTGTTGGTGCATTAGTGAGCCTCGCCTCTCATGATGCAGCGTGTCTGTGCTGCTGCTTTGCGGATCTTTCCTCCTGCGAATCCCCCTTTCGTGACAGCACAAGTGCGTTTGAAACGCGTCGCCCCCATCAAGATGACGTTCAGCGTTGCTTTTGCTTGAGGGTGGAAGGAGGGACCATTCTTATAGGTCCCGACAGACGGAGCTGTTCATTCATTCATTCGAATTTCCATCCAGCAGCCTCGCATTTTCATGATTTGACACGCCGGCGGCGCATTGCTATTGCTGCACTGTCCTTTTAGTAGTGGTGGGTGTTCTGTGTGAGCGAGGACACGTGGAGTCGAGTCAGCAGTCAACTCCCTGCGTTTGTCTGTGGCGTTGCTATGAAAAGAGATTCGCAACACTGTTCTGCCCCCTCACCAAATTTTCCCACCTCTGACATCCAGAGCGCCATTGTACCAAACCAACGAGATTGCGAGGCTTGCAATGTGGCGAAGGCAAGAAAGTCAGAATCTTCATGGGCGGGCGGGCGGTAACATTGGGAGACTGCGAGAGAGTGGTCCGCCCCCGCCCCCGCTCCATTTTCGTTTTTGAGATTGAACTTGTGAGCATCTTGGAACTTCAGACCTTGTTTGGTTGTCACTTTGACAACCACGGGGTAGGGTGTTAGTTTATTTTTATTGTTTTCAGCAAATCAAGTTCTAAAAAGACAACTAATTTTGAGTTTTAGCGAATCAAATGCGTGCAGTAACGACGGTTTTGGCGTGTCCGTTTTGTGCACCGACTCGTAACAAAGCCGGGCCAGAAATATAGGGGTGTGTAACACCCTCTTTTTGCATTGCATTGTGAAGGAAAGGACGGGGCGGTCAGCTGGTCCGTGTCTTTGAGGAGGTCCATTCCCATTTGGCGAGGAGCTCAGCTCAAAGGGCTTACGCCACGCGAGGCAGCGTGACTCTGCTGCTGCTTCTGCTTGCTCTCTCTGTTGAACTGTGCACCGTGTTGCAGCTCCAAAGCTCGAGCCTCTCCCCTCCCCTCTGGCGGCTCTCCTGATACTCCCCTCAGTAGCAAAAGAGACGCCAAGTGAACAAGCAACCACCCGCCGCTGTCCACACACGCAATTCTAGCCACCGACAACAGCTTCTGACTCCTGGTAGCAGACTGTATAACCCCCCCCCGCCCACATCTCCACCTTCCTACAGATCAACATAATGTCGGCTCGATCCACGCGACGCAAGCTGATCATCGCCAAGCCGGACCCGGACGAGCTCCAGCAGCAGATGCAGAAGCAGCAACCGTTGACGACGCTGCTGATCCGCCAGGGCGGCGCCAGCAGCGGCGGCGACAAGCGACCGGTCGCCATGGGCGGCACTGCCATCGAGCGCTCGATGGTCTCGCCAGGCTCGATCGCGATCTACAACGTCAAGCCAGTGGTGGGCTCCGAGAAGAAAGCAGGCAAGAAGTACACGCTCTTCGCGGTGCACGTGCAGAACGCCATCTCGGGACGCAGCTGGGTCGTGCACCGCCGCTACTCGGATTTCCTGACGCTGCGCGAGCTCATCACGGCGCACTTCAAGCTGTTCAGCGAAGAGTTCCCGCGTCTCGAAGAACTCGTCGGCGAGCTCTACTTCCCGCGCAAGCACAAGCTCCGCTCCAAGATGGGCAAGATCATCGAGCACCGCTGCGAGGCGTTCCTCGAGTACCTCGTCGCGATCCACCGCGTGCTGATCAGCCAGAGCTACTTGCAACGCAAGGAGATCAGCGACATCGGCCTGTCGATCCTGCGCGGCTTCATCGGAAGCAGCCTCGTGCAGGACAGCGCGCACAAGGAGTACATATTCCACAAGCCGATCCGCCCAAGCAGCATGAAGCCGAGCGACCGCTCGCCAGTGAACCAGTGCGGCGCTCTGCTCACCGTGATGGAGGAAGACGCTGAGCACGAAGTTGACGCGCCAGCGGACCCGACTGAGAAGTCGGTCGCGGCGGACGAATCGACCGACGAGACCGACTTTGACGGCTCCTCGGGCGGCGAGTCCTCGGATGACGCTGAAGAGGAGGAAGCCGACGAGCGCGAGAGCATCTTCCGCCGCCACTCGAAGAAGTACGCGCGCAACCGCCGCACGCTCACGTTCCTCAAGAAGGACAACATGCTCGTCGAGGCATGAAGCGAACCCGAGCAGACCAGACCAGATCAGCCAGAGAATGAAGAGGTGCACGGCAATTTGGGGTTGTCGTCGAGAGAGAAAGCGAGGAAAGCCGCGAGAACCGAGGAAGTGGGCTCCCTTCCCGAGTGATTCGCCTGCACAGCGTTGGAACTGTGCTCTAGAATCACTGAGTCTACCTCATCTCAACCATTCAAGTCCACCTCCGTAGATGAGACCTTCATCGATCGAGGTGAAGCGCGTGCTCCACCGCTGGATGCACGCGGATACGCTCCCACGCACATCATCATAGAACTGCTATCAACTTTTTGAATTGCCATAGAGGCTGCATGTTATCATAATTTAAATCGTACACAATATCCATAGAGCTATTTAAACTCGCTTCTCGCACCAAACACTTTGTCCATCTTGTCTTCCATTGACATTGCGACTTGGTAGTATTCTCGCATCGTGTATCATTCGAGGCAGTCAGTTGCCATGGTGCCAACCAAACAAGTTGCCTTTTTCTGTCTATGATCGTAATATGTCATCTTAACTGTGTGTGTTGCCGCTATTATCAGCACATTTATGTCCTGTTGTATAAAAACTCCCCAACTTTCACCCTGTTTTGGTACCATGGCGAGTTCCCGCCAAAACCACATTGACAAGGCTCTGAAGAGCTCAAAAAGCCACCTCAGTTGAAAACAAGCACAACCGCAATGGCGCAAGAGAGCAACCTGCAGAAGACGATCCTCCTGGCGAGCGACGTGCCCGAGAACTGCTTGAATGGCGTGCCCGTGATGCTCGGCATCGACGAGGCCGGACGCGGCCCTGTCATGGGTCCGATGGTGTACGGTGCGGCGTTCTGGCCCATCGCGCAGAGCGACGAGATGAGCGCACTGGGCTTTGACGACTCCAAGGCGCTCAGTGCCGAGAGCCGCGAAGGGCTCTTCGAGAAGATGAAGGCGACCGCGGACCTTGGGTAAGAAAAGCGATGCAGTGCACCGTTGTTATGCTTATGGCCAAGCTCATGGATGCTCAATATAAATCGCAATGTGGTGACCCCAGGTGGATCGTGCGCATGATCTCAGCGCAAGAGATCTCGGACAAAATGCAGCGCCAGACGAGCAACCTGAACGAGATGTCGCGTGACGCGGCGATCCAGATGATCCGAGAGACGCAGGCGAAGGGCGTCAACGTCAAGCAGGTGTTTGTCGACACGGTCGGCGACCCAAAGTGGTACCAGACGTTCCTCACAAAGCAGTTCGGCGGCACCATCGAGTTCCGCGTCGAGAAGAAAGCCGACAGTCTCTTCAAGGTATGGTGCCACTTGAGAGATCATGTAAGCAGACGCTATATGCGTTGAGTGGTGGAGCTAATGGGGTTTATTGTATGGTGCAGGTAGTTAGTGCAGCGAGTATTGCGGCGAAAGTGACGCGCGACCGCATCATCTCGGACTGGCAGTGGGAAGCGCCAGCTTTAAACCTGGCAAAGGATTTCGGCTCTGGGTATCCGAGCGACCCCAAGTACGTCAACTATTCACTGAAGCCAGAATATTTTGGAACTCTTGAACTGACCCTTTGGTTTGCGTTGTTTTCCAGGACGAAAGCGTGGCTGAGTGAGAACGTGGAGAACCTGTTCGCGTTCCCAAACATCGTGCGCTTCAGCTGGGGCACCGTCGAGCCGTACCTCACAAAAGCCGTGAAAGTCGAGTGGCCCCACGACAAAGACCTCGACAAGGTACGAGTGTCTACGAGCCTCTCATGACAACCCTCTTATCCAAAAGCTGACTACCGTTCTCGGTTCCGATCTGATTCTTCAACCAGGCAAATGCCCCCGCAGGGACGCAGTCGATCACATCGTTCCTGCAGACGCCGACAAAGAGCAAAGCACCGAGCGTGAAGCGACCGAGCTTTTTTGCCGACCGCAAGATCCAGGACGTCACCGATTTCTAGAGACCTTGCAACGCGACGCGCAACTAGACAAAAGAGACTGGAGTGACAGCGCCTCAACTGCTCCACTGGAACGATATGCGCGTAGATTTTTTAACGAGAGAATCGAAGTCGATAAATATTTTTCAATCGGACTTGGAAGCGCGGTTGGGGACCACCGATGCAGACAAATACGTATTGAGATGTTATCACAAACGATACCCGCTGCGCCCGAAACCTTTGGAGAGTTGTCCTGGGCGTACACGATACCAGACCTCATGCGCTTCGCGTTGGAGGTGCAGCAATGGTGGTCATTTCTGTACGAGCGCTCCTGGTCTTTGAACAAGACCGAACTCTTATTTACGGTGTCATTTACAAGGACTGTCCTTGTCAATGACATATACTAATAGTAAACAAAAACTTGATTTCAGTAAGCGCCACTTTATGTTTCCAACCTCGCGCTCTTATTTTCGACGACACTATAGTCGAAATCGACTGTACTGTCCAGAAATCAGGGACACCTTTTTGCTTGTCCCTGATCTCCCTGATTTCTTCAGGTGATAAGAGTGCGAGACAGCGCTCTCAATACAAAAAAGCGTCGCCCGCCCGTCACTTTACAAGCCCATCCGAATCGGTGATGGCGCTCGCGAACTCGCTGCACCACGGGCGCCTGCGCCAGTTCTCGGGCCAGTACGGCGGCTGGCTCTCCATCAAGGTCGTGCTCTTCCACCGCGCACTCGTGATGGACCCGGACGCGGACGCGCCGAACGCTGCGGTCACGCCGCGCAAGCGCCGCAACTCGGTCAAGGCGCAGTGGATGGAGCTCTTCGCGGTCGAGAGCATCGTGGAGGTGCGCAAGGAGGACAAGCCCTGGACGCTCGAAGACGACTCGCCCAGCGCCGCGCTGTCGCCACCTGCTGCGGCGCGCCGCTCGCGACGCTCGAGCGCGGCCGAGTTCATCAGCATGGGCTTTGGCTTCACGGTCGTGACGGCGAACCCGGACCAGACGTTCCAGTTCGAAGCCGCGACTGAGGGAGAGCGCGAAGAGTGGGTGCGGTGTCTGCAGCTCGCGAAGAAGCTGCTGCGCGCCGAGCTGTCGTCTTCTAATCTGAAGGAGCACATCGCGGACCAGGACGGTGCGTTTTACCCGTGCAATGTCTCTTCAAGAAGTTGCCTGAGCTGAGTAAGCTAACATGTCATCTAACTATGTGTGTGTACGATGTGTGTATGTAAATGTGTTGCAGCGTTCTTCCGCTTTGCAGCGAGCGACTCGGAGGACGGAAGCAGCAGCGGCAGTGCCAGCGACAGTGACTCGGAGGACGAGAACCGCGGCGCCACAGCGAACGGCCGGGGCGTCTCGAGCGTGCGGTCCGCGCAGCCGCTGTCCAATTTGCACCACACGCCCGTCGTCAAGGTAAAAGTCCTCTCCATGTCGTAGGAGTAGAGGATGCTGATCTGCGTGCACCACCCACCCTGTATGGGGTAGACTTTTGTATGTATTGGTGAATATTTTATGATAATGGATGGGGCTAAACGTGTGTTCGCGTTGTTCCCTCTCTTTCGCCACGCATGCTCACACTAGCCGGGCAAGAACAAAGCCATCTCGCTCTCGATCCTCCACGTAACGGCGACTGACGCTGCTTCGGGCACCAGGTGAACATACAAACATCAGCACTATCCCACTCTTTGTTTCATTCTGCTTTCTATGTGTGGTTTCTAATGTTTGCCCGCCCTCCATCGACCTGACTTCTTCTTCTTTCTATTAGAATCGAAGTGACGGTGCCACTGAGCGAGAGCTCGCACCAAGAGATCAGCGTCAAGCAAGTGAAACTGGACGCGATCCAGCAGCTGCGCAGCCAGCTCTACTCGGCCCACGACGTAAGCCCTTTTCATTTCCCCCTACTTACAGGTCCTGCCTCGACCACAAACAACGTCAGTAAATGGTCCTGACCATCCTCTTCCATTCGCTTGCCCACGACAGACTTCGTCGGGACTGTTCCGCGATTTGCTGCGGCGAGAAGCTGACTTCTTTGTGCTCTGCAACGAGGAGCGAGACCAGTGGTTCAAGGACGAGCAGTGCCCCATCGGGTTTTACATTCAGGACTCGGCGCACCCAGCAGCTTTTTCACCACATTCATCGACAAAGAGAACGTTGTTCGTGGCGCTGCGATCTGTGAACACGATGCCGCACCCGATGATCGAGGTCGAGATCTCGACGACGAAGAATAAAGTGAGCGACCTGTCGCAGAAAACTTACACTGCGTACCAGATCGACGTGGCGTTCAACGACCTCAAGTGGCAGCTCGCGCGGCGCTACAAGGAGTTTGACGCGCTGCAGCGCCATCTCAAGCACAAGTACGCGCCTGTGCCGCTGCCCAAACTCCCGCCCAAGCACATGTTCACCCCAAAAGAGGGGGATTTTGTTGACAAGCGACGCGAGCAGCTGGGCAACTACCTGAAGCAGATGATCCTGCACCCGCTCGTGGGCAGCGACGTGTTGTTTTTGTCCTTTTTAGGGGTGGTGTCCACGTCGCGGGATCCAGAACTGTCCAACCACGACAAGAAAAACGTCTTCCACATCACGACACTGCACCAGAGTCTCGACGTGGGAGACATCTTGCTCTTCTCCTGCCGCTTTGGCGCAAGTGTGCTGCAACGGACGGTGAGTGATATCTGTAGAAGTACTCTGAACCATAGCTTATGACTAACTAACTGGTCGTGTCCGTGTGTCTTCTATCACAGTTCACTGGCGCAAAATACGATCACGTGGGCATTGTGGTGCCAGGGGCGTCTCGCAATCTCTTGCGGATCATGGAAGCGACCTCGGAGGGCATCCAAGTGTACTCGCTCAAGGCGCGACTCATGGCGTACGCGCGCGAGGTGTCGAACGCGATCGTCGTGCGCAAGATCCGGGCAGAGCGCACGTCCGAGTTGGTCGAGCAGCTCAGACACTTTGTCGAGCGCGTCGAGGGCAATCCGTACAGCATCCTCGGCATTCTTCGCTCGCAGGGCGAATCCGTGCGCGTGCTCGATAACAAGCCTCCGAGCAAAGCGGAGACTTCTGTGCTCTCGTCACCTGGTAACAGCAGCAGCGGCTCGGACGACTCGGATCCCGATTCTCAGACTACTGCTACTAGTACTCCCGTGTCGCCATCACAGCAACAACAGCCAAAGCCCGAATCCGAGAAGAAGCGCAAGTATTTCTGCTCGAGCCTCGCGGCGTCGACGCTCAAGCACCTGGGGTGGATCCACACGAGTCGGTCGTCGAGCCATTTCTGGCCGGGTAGTTTTGAAGACGGCGGCGAGATCGAGCAGTGCTTTGTCGACGGCGTGGTCATGGAACCGGAAGCCGTGATCGACTGCCGCATCGTCGAGGTGGGGCTCGCGACCCAGGACGCCAAGCCGACAACTGTATAATTATTAACCTTACCTTACATTTTTCATCTTAGCCTAGATATGATTTTCGTGACCCTACATGATTCTATACACATTAGAAATTCTCCTCAAAGAAAGTCTCGAGTTTCTTTGCAAGGGGCAGGTACGGATTCACATTGCGGTACACGGCGATCGCCGCGAGCGCTTCGACGAACTCCGAGAACACAAACTCGCTCTCGGTGTCGTACCCTCCGTTGATGTTCGAGCCCATGTCGCCGTCTTGCTGCACGAACGACACGAGCTGCTTGATCCTCCTGTATGGAAACAGTGCGTCAACGAGTCTCCTGTCCTTGAGTAGCCCTTCAAAGTCGCTCAGATCCGCGAGCCTGCCGCGCGAGCCCGGGTTCTTGTTCTTCTGCGAGTACACTGCGAAGATGCGCTTGAGTTTTTTTCTTGTGCCTTGCAGACGTGCTGGACGTCCGGGTGGATCATCTGCTTCTTGAACGTGAGTCCCTGTTCCTGGAACTTCTTTGTCAGCGGCACCACGAGCTCCACCACGAGCTCCGTCACGAACGTGAACAGATTCAGCCCTGGCACGGAGCTCCCGTAGAGATCGGTACTGCCCGGAGGCATGTTCACGCTCATCGCAGCAGCGATGACCCCGAGCGTGTCGCGCCGCTTCTGGAAATTGTGGTACGCGACCCGCGTGAGCGCTTCAAAGAACTCGTTCGGGGTCGCGCCGCGATCTTCAACCTCGTCGTCGTTATTGCCACCACTTCCGGTTGCTCCTGGTGACGGAGTGCTCATGCTGTTGCTATTGCCACCGCTGTTCCCGGCAGAGGTGGACCCATTTCCGCCGTTATTGCCGCTTCCAGATCCGCCACCACTACCACCAGTAGTCCCATTACTACTACTGCTTGGCGGCTGCCTGGACTGCTGGTAGATCAGCTGCAGATGCGACCGCAGGATGTTCTTCTTGTCGGTCACGCCGGCCTTTGTCACGATCTTAAGGAACTCCTGCTCCAGGATGCCTTTCCCACCGGCAGCACTCCCATAGATGCGGAAGATCTTGACCAAGTCCAGCACATTGTCCTTGAAGACCTTCTCGATCTCCCTGAGCTCCTCGTCGTTCTCACAGAGACAGAGCAACTTGGAGGGCGGAAGTGAGACCCAGGACGCCAATGTCTCCTTCTCAAGCGCCGCCGAGATGCTCGAGTCTTTTCCCAGCACGCCCCGCGTGAAATCATTGTACGTCTCGCGGGTCGCGGCCTGTTGGTGCCAGTGCGCGATCTTTGTCACGGACTTGCAGATATCGCCAAACCGCAGAAACTGGCGGTTCACGCGCTTGATCTTGGCCAGAAAGATGTAGTACTGCTGCTGTGCGAACGGGTCGAAATCGTCGTCCGTGAGCGTCTTCTTGACTTTCTCCCACTGCGGCAGGAAGAAATTGTAGCTGAGATGGTACCGAGGCGAGAGCTCGAGCCCAGGGGCCACGTAGTTGGGGTGAAACAGGTACAGATACACAGTGTACGCGTAGAGCGAGTCGAAATCGTTCAGTGCGAACGAGTCGCGACTCACAATGCCTGGCGGCAGGTCGAGAATGCGATGCACCATCTTGAAGTACATTCTCAGTTGCGCCTGAGCCCCTGGGGTGAGCGACGTCGAGGTCGTGGAGCTCTCGGCAGCCGCTGCAGCGATCGACGCAGCGTTGGACACCATCTCGGACGTTCGGATCTTTTGGTGCTCGATCTGGGCTTCGGGCGACGTGTGACAGAGAAGCTTGAGCATCACGCCGGGGCTCACGATGCTAGCGCGCAGATCCTGGAGCCCCTTGATCTCCTTGAACTCTTTCTTTTTTTCCTTGGGTTTGACTTTGACGCTTATGCGACCACTTGGAGCAGCTGCTGCGGGACCAGCTGTACTAGTAGTTGAAGCGCTGCTCGAGGCTCGTTCTCGTCCACTTTGGCCCAATGTCAGCTTGTCGGATGCTTGTTTATCTGCCGCAGGTGGCGCAACGTACCCCATGTCTGCAGCGCGTTTGGGTTGGAAGTTGAGCCACTGGATCAAGCTCTCGGACGGGTGCATGCGCTCGACGTGCTTTCGGATCTGTTGCACCGATGCGTCCATGGCCTCGTCATCTTTTCCGTCGTCAATGCCGAATTCGTCGGAAGAAGTCGCGATGTGCCCACTGCTCAGTCCCTCGAGGATCTCTTGCCCGTGCACAGACTCGAAGAACTGGCCGGCCGTGTTGGGGGACATCTGCGTGAGTTGCAGCGTTTCTAATCAGCATTTGCAGCAGCGACGAGCACAGGCAAGCAAGACCAGTGAGTGGTAAGTTGATGACATAGGTAGGATGCTGAGTGTGGACTCACTCAGAACGTTGTGGTCTGCTTTCCGCAATGAGAGATGCAACAGCTCCAGAATGGTGTTTGTAGCAGCGAAACCAGTTTCCGCGATTCTGCGAGCGTTTCTTTGAGTTTTTCGATTTCCTACGGAGTAGATAGACGGACGCATTCGTTTAGTTCATCTTGTCCGCCAGTTTTGCCAACAGCCAACCGAACCATCTAGCCGAAGTGGTCCTTACTCACCCGGAGGGCTTCGTTTGGAGTCTCATTCCTAGTGGAAAAGTGGAAAAGTTAGACTACGCAGCGAGGATATGGAGCATAACAGCCTTTGAGTCAGCACGGTAAACAACAACAACACGTACAGTTCCGCTTCGTAGTGCTGTTTCATTTGCTCCATCTTCTCTTTCGCGCGCATTCGCATGAATTTTTGCCAGGCACCCCAGAGGCGACGAAGCTGAGTCAGTTCATTTCTAGAAACCGCACACAAACGATTAACCACAGCAACAACAATTTGAAACAAGATGCGCGCTCAAGCGTGATACCTTCTCGAAGCGATCGCGAATCGCTGAGCACGCTCCTCGATGATGCGACTCACGTAGCCCTCCCACATGGCGAACGCGAGCTCCTTGCGGTTGCTGCGGATCTGAATGTCCTTGATCGTGATCAGACGCGCCATGATCGCTTCGTGCTGCGCCGCGATCGCGTTGTGCCCTTTCCACGCGACGAAAATCATGCGCACCATCTGCTGCTGGAGCAGGTTGATCGTGCGGCTCACCATCATGATCGCGGTCTTGGCGCGCACGAGACTCGCCTGCTTGAACTTCGCCTCGACTTTGATCGCTATTCGATCAAACTTGGCGTAGTCCAGGATCTTCTTGGCTAACTGAGTGATGAGGAAGCACAAAATTAACGAACCAAGGATAGTCAGTCAGTGCTCATAATCGCAAATTGGCTGAAGCGGTCAAAGCACCATGCCTTCTCGGGTTTGATGTACGGCTCGACACTGAGCACCATGTCGATCAGGTACTTTAGTCGAGGCGCATCGCTCATTCGCGCACTCCCGCAGAAAGCGCACCGCAGTGTCCACACCAGGTTGCTCGAGCTGCAGAACCCACACGACGCAGCGTGGTTCGATGAAGCAACAAACGGGTTCTTCGCTTGGCTCGGTGGCAGCTCTGTGGTTGTAAATGTTACGGCGGGCGTGATTCCGCGACGATCAACCGTGCCTCGGTCGATTCTGCCGCCGTCTTCGTACATATCCGAGACCATGTTGTCATGGAACTGCTTCTGAGCGCGATTCACGTCCAGTTTGTGGATCATCGTCGTCGCGTACGCGTCTTCTTCGTTGTATTCATCCTCATCGTCGTCACAGTCGCTAAGTGCTTCGTCACGTTCGCCATTGTTACCAGCGAGTAGATCTTTGCCCCCAGTGAATCGAAGCGAGGGTTTTCTGCTGTGCCCAGACGCAGCTGAGCTGATGCTTGTTCTCTTGACCGAGCTGACGCTGTACTTCCGCAATGCGCTTTGCTTCCTCGCGGCTGGAAACTTTGCGAGCGTGTGCGACCGTTGATCGAGCGTCGCAGCCCATGTCGGGTGGTGATGGAGCTGCTGCTGCTGCTTTGCATGTCGACTCAGTAATGGATCTGCGCCGCTGCTCTGCACGTCATGGGACATTGGGGATACAGCTCCTCCATGCACCGCGTGCTCAGTCGAGCTTGGCCGTCTCTGCACAATCGGGTTCAGCTGTCTTGGTAGAGCTCCATTATTTGCAGCTGTTGGTGACGTCACTGGTGAAAATGGCCCATTGCCCCCAGCGCTTTCGCTGCTTCGATGCGCCATCAGAACTGCACCAAAATCAACGAGCGATACACCAAAATGCTGAGAATACCAAGCCGAACACAGCCGATACAGCGATGTACTGCCAGGGATGCAGCGGATACGCGCTAATCAGCTGCAATTGCGGGGTGGCGTCGTGCAGAATCTTCCCATTCGAGCAAGGTTCAGTGCCAAATAATAATACGTAGCGCTTCGCGCACTGCGCGACGTTTCAAGGTGCACTTGAGAGCATCACTCCTGCGGGGTTTGGTTGCTACATAAGGGGGTCAACATGGATACATTTGCTGTTACTATTTGGACACTACTTACAGCCTTTCAGCTCCAAAAGTTGCAGTTGCTGCATGCGGGTGGAAAGGGAAAGCAGCCAAGTGCGCACTCACCTGTGCTCGCTCCTAAGAAAGGACGCGCGCGCGCATTTGCGCAGCCTTTCTTTAGAACACTTTGCAGCCAAGAAGCAGCAAAAAGCAGCAGTGCCAGCGCGCAAGAAGTCAACAAAGACAGTAAGCTACTCGAAAAGAAGCACCAAGACCCACAAACACCAAGCAAGGCACACGTGAAGGATTCGCCACTACACGCGCTCTCGACCGGTGCTTTTCCGCATCGCATTACGACTCGAAAGATGGCTTCAGGAGCGACATTCGCGCCACCGCTCGCTTCACGACCAGCAAAAGTGGGCTGTCACGAGATGAGTAGCTACTGTTGCTCTTCGCAGTTAAGCAATGGAAGTGGCGACTGTGCTGCACCGAGCATCAGCATTCCGCACCTCTCGTTCGCAACCGATTTGCTGTTTAATGTGGAAGACGTGAAAACGAACTGCAGCCACGGACTCGCTACGCAGAGCCAACTGGTCACGATGCTCAAAAGCCGTATTGCGCTCGAAAAGCAGTACGCGAGCGAGTTGACGCGGATGGCGCAGCAGTCGCAGCTGGAAGAGCTCGAGCAGGGCACGATGCGAGAGGCGCTCGGCAAACTCAAGGCTCAGTATCTGAACACGAGCGTGCAGCACCGCGTGCTCGCGATGAGCCTTGAGGAAGATGTGCTCAAGCCCATCGAAGCGCTGTACGCGTACAACTCGCAGAAGGCGCAGAACCTAGTCAAGCTGGTACACAACATCAAGAAACAGGCGAAGGCGCAAGAGGACATGTACAAGAAAGACTATGGCGCATTCGACAAGCAGTTTCGAGAGGCGTCGATGACTTTCGCCGCGGCGATGGACGCAGGCTTTTCGAGTACGACCATTGAGCACCAGTATCACTACCAGCTGATGCAGCTACAGACTGAAGAGGATCCTCAGTACAAGGACGAACTGGCTGGAGGAAAGCAGAAAGGAGGTGCTGTGGCGATCCAGTCGACATTCAACAACAGCAGCCAGAAGCTCGTCAACTGGCTTCTGGCGTCCGACCAGCAGCGCAAGGAAAATTTGTGTGCCAGCGCAGCAAATGCACTTGAGGTGAGGAAGAGTTTATGCCGCAATGCTCCCTTTCATCGGCCTTGGCAACTGATTTGGACTTACGCTTCCAAATCGGTGCGTTCACCCTGTAGGTGGCCGAGCTGTCGCGCCGAAAGTGCCAGAGATCGTGGAGAGCTGTGGAGCAGAGTCGAATCGACATGTATCGCGCGCTGCAGTCGGTGCTGACCGAGTATCAGGTACGCGTAAACCTGTGGTTCAGTATCCTTAGCATCGCTTTGCATCTGACAGCAATCTTTTTCCAATACAGCAAATGGCAGAGCACCGCATCTCGAATCTGGCGACTAATCTTCGCAAGCACGTGGTCTTTGAGTCCTCGGCGCTCGCGAACGAGCAAGTAAGAATTGACAACCTGACAATTCTATTTGTTTGTCTCCATGGTAGCTTCGATCTAATGAACTTCCATGGTGATCGCACGTTTTTTAGTACGACTGGCAAATGATCGCAGGCAAGATCGAGAATGTGGACTTTGAAGGCGATATCCGTGAGTTCATTTTGCAGCACCACTCGCATGACTTGCCGAGCATGACAGTGAGCGATCTATGCAGCAACCCGCTTGTCACGTCAATCTTGCTGTCGCCGACGGCCAAGCCCAGCCGCCCACTCAAGAAGGTGCCTCTGGAAATCAGCGACTTGGCCGTGCGAAAGATCCCATTCGACTTTGAGGGCAACCAGGAGTCACTTGCAGAAGTCCTGGTGACGCGAGCGACGACAGCAGTGAAGATCCATCCCCCTGAGCGAGATTCTCCTCCCAGAGCTCCACAAAACATCGACGCTATACACTTTGATAAATTGAAGATCGACTGCAACTCGCCACCAGCGCCTGCGAAATTCGCGAATGCTGAGCTGGATGATGAAACGAGTCTTCGCGTGGCACTTGCTCAGGACGTGGCGGGTGCGATCGCGAGAGCCTACGAGCGGCGAGCGGTGCACAAGCAGCAGGCGCAGCAACATCACCACCAGATTCCCAGCAAAAATGTCACCTCTTTCCCGAAAGAGAACTCGGAGCCCGAGAACAACGGAAGCGACTCAAGCAGCTCCGTCGAACACCGGTCGCCAAGCCCAGCGACATCGACTTTCCAGAGCAACGATATGAACAATGATGAAGACCCTTGTGTGTGCAGCAGCCTCACGAGCGATTCCGATGACAATGTTGTGTAAATGCACGACATCGACTTCGACTCCCATTTTGAAAGCGCATGCAGCTATAGACACTGCGCTACAACATCCCCCACCTGAACGACATGAACTCACACCGCGTTTTCCCATTCAACCCAGGCTTCTTTTCTTAAAAGACTTGGTATGTAGGTACACATAATTATAAGAGACTTCAAGCTCTTCAAGCACAACAACTCCAAGACATTGTTGCTGCACAGACTTCGAGGTTTTCAACTTTCCACTCGAGAAAAATCGAATCTGATCCTCTCTCCGTTTAAAATTATCCCATTGGGAAATCAAAAGTCCATGACTTCAGCAGAAGTCCCAGAACATCCTCTTAAGCCAACAGAGCAAATCAAGAAAGCCAAAGAGCGTCTCCCAGCTTCAAGACAAGTCTGAAGCGCCATGGAGGACTACATGCGCGGCATCCTCTGCGGCTACCTGACCGTGCAGCACGGCGTCAAGGACGATGCGAAGAAGACGCGCATGTTCCTCGTGCTCACGGACTCGCGCATGGACTACTACGCGACGGACCCTCGCCCCGAATTTGAGCAGGACATCGCGGACGCGTACATCTTCACGCCGGCCACACGCGTGCACTTTTACGCGGAGATCAACGCCAAGGCGCCGCCTTTCTCGCTCTGCCTCACTGCGGACAAGACCACGCACGTGTACATCGCGGACTCGGACTCGGACGCGCAAACCTGGTACCGCCACTTGCAGGAACGCCTGGACGCGCTCGCGACCATGGTGACCGGGACGCTCGTGCTGCGCAAGGAGATCTCGGTGAACCAGCAGTTCAAGCGCATGCTGCTCAAGACCAAGTACAAGTGGAAGGCCCGGTACATTGAACTCGGACGGTCCTCGCTCCGGTTTTGCAAAGAGTCGGACCGGAAACCAAGATGATGAAGCAGTTTACGCTCTCGGCGCAGAGCTTTGTGAGCGAAGAAGGTGTCGAGTTCCTCAAACAGCACCGGGTGCTCGCTTCGTACGCGACCGCGATTCAGCCAGACGCCAAGATGCTCAATCGCGATCTCGCAGTTCGAGATGGCACACGAGTCGTTCGAGAACATTTGGCACAAGCTCCGCCACAAGAAGGGCTACCAGCATCCGATGACGCTCACGTCCCGAGTCCCAGCCATGAAACAGGGCCTCGCAGCGGTGAGGTTTCGTGTACGGGACCCGTGGGTCGGCTGTCGCTGTACTCTGCAGCACGGCAAGCTCTCTATCGCCTCAGCGGATGCGAAGAACAGCGAGACCATCAATCACAAGATTCTTGCGGGCTTGCCGGTTCGACACTGCCAAGTGGAGCTGACAAGCGAGGAAGACTGCTCGAACGGCATCAAGATCACCGTCACCGGCACAAACTCGAGCGCACTCGCGACCACTGTGCTCCTGAACACCGCCGACGACCACGATTGTTTCCTCTGGTTTGCCTTCCTGCACTTGGAAACGGCGGTCGCGCAGGACGATTTCCGGTACCCGCTCTCGGTCGCCACGCTCATCAACAGCAAGGACCCGCCAAAGCGGTCGTCGTCTTCACATTTGATGGGCGGCGTCGCCGAGGACCAAAGGCGGTGCTTCCAGCAGTGTTCCGTGATTGGCATGCGCGTTGAAGAGATCGAGAAGGCAGCGCTCGTGAAAGATCCATTGGCGAGACTGCAAGTCAGTGGGAAAGGTGGCGGTGATCCACATGGTGGAATCAACTCGGACGCTGTGCACATTGTCATTAGCAGTGGTGCTACAAACGCTGCTCGACAGCTTTCCGAATCCGACGCAACGGCTTTCTTCCAGCGCTTGGATGCAATCGGATGCGGGAAAATCACGTCAACGGGGCTCGTGCGAACCATGGACGCACTTACACGGCACATTGAGCAACGGCAAGAGACTCCAGAGATCACCGCAGTTGGTGCAGAGGACAGTGTCGAAGACAAACCGAAAGTTGGGGGTCGTGGGGTCTTGACAGCTTTCCACGCGGCTCTGGACGCGCTGGGCGTGGCGGCGGACAAAAAGGAGAATGGTTCTTTCTCGATCTCTATGAGCGAGTTCCTGACTCTGATGAAGAACGTCACGGACGCCGAAGTGGTCGACCTGGTGCAAAAGATGACGCGCCACGATATCCAATGCATGTGGATAGAGACCAAAATTTACATTCTTTGTATCCCAATGACGAAATCCCAGAGGGCTCTTGGGTTTACTGGACTGGGCTCTCCCCTCTATTTCAAAATATGCAGCTTGGATCCGATGAACTCGCTCATGGCTTTCAAATTGTCAAACCAGTCGCTCCAGGCGTCCAGGTCCACCGACAAGTCTGGTTCCTAAGATCACAAACAAAACCATTTTCCATATCGAGAGAGAGATATCAGTACGAAGCCTATCGAGTCACTGTAGAGTTTCAGAGAGGACCTCGTACCTCCAGTGTGAACACGACGTTGCCTTCTTCCGGCTCGACTTCTCGGAACCCGAGCGCAAAGAGGCACTGGTGGCCGCCCGCGAATTGCCCCAAGTCGCTGTGGAAGTGCGCATTGTCCCTTGGAATGTGGCGGAACGCGATGTTCTCGGGCGAATTGCAGATATTTGTGACCACGACGTGCAGCTTCTGCAGCGATTGCCGCAGTTTGTCCTGTTAAGAAACAAACAGAGTGGGTGAGTATATGCGGGTGAGAATTCTTATGTCAGCACTCTAGCAGCTTGTATAGCCAAACGCGTACCGTGCTGCCCGTGCTTTCGCGCAGCATCTCGACCGCTCTCTCAAGTCCCTCTTTCCCGACGGGGAACAGCTCAAGCATGCGCTCCTTGCGCTCCTGCTCTTCCTGCGCTCTTCGTGCCTCTTCAAGGCGTGCGCGCTCTCGCTCGTCGCGTTTTCGCTGGGCGAGCGCCGCCAGATTTGCGATGCGCTGCTGCTCCTTCTCCTGCTCGAGCGCCACGCGCTGTCGCTCTGCTTCCGCAATGCGCGCTCTCTCCTCCTCCAGCGCTCTCAAACGCGCAGCTTCCGCTTTTTGCGCCTTCAGTCGCTCTGCCTCAAGGCGCTTCTCCTGCTCGAGCTGCTGCCCTTTTCGCTGCGCTGCTTGCTGCTCGATCTGCGCCACGAGGTCCGTGGTCTCGATCGCAACTTTGATCGCGTCGTAGCGCTGGATCATTTCCTGCACTTTCGCCATCATCTTTGGCCCGAAACGCGGTTCTTTCGTGATCGGGTCCACCATCGCACAGCGTGCTCGGAATTTCTCCATCAGCTCATCCGTGGCTCCTCGCACAGAGTCCTGTATCAATAGCATAGCAAGACAGAGAGTGAAAGATGCACGAGATACGTGTGTGTGAGTGAAGATGTCGTTGAAAGCATATCATGAGCCTGTGGGGATAATACGAAGAGATACGTGGCGCGGCGCATACCAACAGAAGGCACAGCGCTTGCTCTTTCTTCTCGAATGCGTCTCCATCGACCTCCTGCAGAGGCTCCTGCAGCAGCGCGAGCTGCGCTTCCAGCGCATCAACCTGCGCGCTCGCTTCTCGGAATTCGCTCATCCTTTTTGTTCTTTGATTTGATTTTGATTTTTGCTCGTCAATTGCTATAAACATTTGCATCGTGTACATGTTAAATAACTTATCGTCGACAACCTCACGTGCGATTCGAATGTATCGCTCCATATAAGTACGATCCAGAAATATGGCTACACTTGTATTACTCGGTCGGTTTCCAGGAGCTCAATTGAAGCTCCAA
>JAADVK010000144.1:0-44400 GCA_023334975.1 Globisporangium sylvaticum
ACAATATATTGGGTACAATATGACAATAAGACCCGATCGATTGCAATCCATGAACAATCGACAATTGTGATTGACAACAGTGACAATATTTCAATCACAATACTTTCCCCCCAGCAATACCCGAAATTCAGCCACTCGTCACACTGAACTATCGGGCACGAACGAAAGTCAGTCCCGCCTGAACGTGTAAAATCTGGGGCTTCACTGCCAGTGCAGCCCAGGTGTGTGTCCATGACTGTTCCCCTCCAGTCTTCGCTTTCCTTGTCCACACATCGCATTTCATCCTCCAGCACAGCTGTCTGCTTCTTCAACTGCTTTTCATGAGCTCATGCTCCGGGTTGGTAGGAGAGCCCACCTCAACCATTCTTACGCTCGCTCGCTTTTTCCTTCTTTCTTCGTTGACACCTTCCAATGTTGATCAACGAAATCGTTGAGCCAATCGAACCGAATGTCACTGAAATACTTTTGCAGCGCGAGGTTCACAGATTCTCGCTCAACAAAGAAAAAGGTTGCTTTCGCAAGTGACTGTTGGATAAATCAGTTGGCTCAATCGTTCAAGAGAGTGACAGCACTCACATCCACATCTGAGCTGACGGCCGGTGAAATCGGATTTCACAAATGCTCACAAAAGCTTCTTCGAGTCATTGGATGCTGCTTCGTGTCTGTCGTCCTCGTGGTGGGGGCTTTCCTGTTGTGAAGAGATGCAAAACCTTTCTCTCTTTCGAATCTTCGGGTCCCATCCAAAGCACAGAAGCTCCTTTCAAATGCTTTGGTGAGTTTGAGAGCTTGCTTGATCACGCGCGAATCCATCAACATCGCCATATGGAGGAATGCAGCAGTAGAGAGCGCATCTCGCCACTACAACATAAATTGAAGAATGCGCCAATCCACCAGCCAGTCAGTCAGTCGTGACATCTGTAAGCTTCGACCCCTTGCGCTCTCTCTCTTTGTGTTGCCATCTTCTTCAGTTGTTCTGGCATTGGAGAAATTGGAATTCGTGGTTGTGTCTCAAAAAGCGAAGATGATCGTTTCAATATTTATTAGAACACTTTTGGGTTCACTTGACCCAGAGAGATGTAGAGAGTGGTGGCTCATTTTTTCGTTTATCCATATATTTACCTTGTTATATTAGCTATACATATTAATAGATGCATAACATAATATGCTATTTAAAACATGCTTATATTGAGTAAGTAAATCGACATGTAAAATTGCTACCTATTATACGGAGAGCAGATTCCTGAAACGTCGCCGACTTTGGATCCAGCGGTCTTTCCACTGCCAAACGAAAAACGTCAAATGGATCCATCCGTCCGTCTATCTGTCCATGATGATGTGAATCATGAATGGGTCCTCCATTGGTTCGCGCTGCGCCACTGTCCGGACGGACCACCGAATACGAATGCGGTGGTGGTGCTCTCACAATGGAATATCAGGGCGGGTCTTACAATTTGTTTTCCATTCGCTGATACTCGAAAACGCCTACAGATTGGCACGCCCACCCGCAAAGTTAATCACAGAGTTTCGCCCTGATGGTGTTTGAATTTATAGATGAAATCACCAGAATCGTGAAAACTCGATTGCATGGCGGCGATTGCTCGGGTTCCACCCATCCAGCCTGCAAGCAAGAACTCAATCCCAAAGACTGTGCGAAACGTAGAAAGAAACCGCGCGTGAAGGAGGCGATTTAGACTTGGCGTTTGTATGTCCGCGACGAACATTAGCAGAACAAGTCGAAGATCAGGAAGGAAAGTGGTGGGGAAACCGTGGAAGCTATTATTATTATCTCATGAGGTCTCTCTGTGAACAAACTGCAAGTGAGTGCGCAACTTTCCGAACAAAGAGGCAGCGCCGGCAGTTACACTGGACAACAATCACAAAACGCTCACGAAATATCGAAAAAACAGCAACCACACAAAGCCAAATGGAGCTCCTCATTTTCCCCATACAAAAAAGTGGATGTATCAAGGTGCTGATGTGTGTGTGGCGATGGAAAAGAACGCAAAGCGTTGCGGCAACCCGCTCTTTCTGGCGAAGCTTCCACGGTTTTGCTAACGATATTATGATGCCACCTGCGCATTCTGGTTGCAGTGGCAGACGCGGCGCCACTGTGCACTTGCATTTGGAGTTTTGGTCGGAGACGCGCACTCGATCCACCAGTAGTAGTTAGCGATTAAGTGATCATGCAGGACGCGTCGCCACTGCCGCTGCGCCATCGCTTCCCCATTCTGCGCGACCGCCACAGCAGCACCAGCAGCGCCGTGGTCAGCAACAGCGCGAGCACGAGCCACCGCCAGGTGTACAAGCTCAACATCCCCGACCGGTACAGCAGCACCGAAGACTTCTCCCTGACCAGCAAGACCGCGTCGACGTCTTCCGCGTCGGCTTCCTCGTCGTCGTTGTCCTCTGTGACGTCGTCGCTGTCGTTCTCGTTTCGGCCCCTGCACATGCCGCTGCGAAGACACAAGTCCCAGAAGCGCTGCTCGATCGGCACTACTGGCACGAGCGTCGTGACGATCTGCAATGAAGAGGAAGACGATGACGAAGAGCTACGGTTGTACCACCATGACAACGCTGACGACGATGAAGACGACATCGCGATCCTCCAGCCGGAAGAAGACGGCCCGTTGAGTCCCGAGAAGCGCACGTGGCGCTGGCGCAAGAGCTTCTCGAGCATGCGCATGGCGATCTCGCGCTCGTCGCCGTTCATTTCAACTTCAACCTCGTCCAAGAAGCAGGCCACGACCATGTACTCGATCTCCTTCTACCCATGGAAGCGCGACCCGCGCGCGTACTACTCGCACCCAGAGGCCGCCGCCGAGTGGGTCCCAGACACAGCGAGCAAGCGGTGCCAGATTTGCCTGGCGTCATTTAATTTGACGCGACGACGGCATCACTGTCGCCTGTGCGGGCTCTTGGCGTGCAACGACTGCTCGCTGCAGCGCACGTACTTCCCGTTCAGCCTGGAGCGCGGCAGCCACCACCATCTCATCAAGGACGGCGCGCCGCAGCGCACGTGCAACGCCTGCGCGGGTACGCTCAAGAACATGGCGACGCAGAACGATCCGCGCGTGAAAAAGTTCACCGTCCACCCTCCAGTCTCCGACCCTTTCGGGATGCGCGACGATGGCGACAACGACCAGGACAATGACAGATACTTTGATGCGCGACGCTCATCGCAGTGGCGCGTGAGCATCGGGGACGAGGACATTTACGTGATCGACGGCAGAAAAGGCAGTCGCCGCCATCTCGCGCTCGCGTCCTGTGGCGCCTCGCAGGCTCAAGCTGACGAGCTAGACGAAGTGCTGCAGGCACGCGCGCTCTCGCGAAGAAACCCAAAGCCAAAGTACTACGTGGTGAGCACCGAGTGGCTCGAGATGTGGCTCCAGTACGTGCACGTCGATGCCGTACCGACGTCCCACTCAAAGAGACGTGACACCGCTCAGGCCACATCGTCGTCACGAGCTCACAGCAAGCGTCCAGGCCCGATCTCCAACTACTCGCTGCTTAACTTTGTGAGCGGCAAGCTGCTTCCAAAAGACAACTTGGAGCGAAGCCGCGGCAACGACGCTGGCGGGGACTACCGGATCGTGAGCGAAGAGGTCTGGACCGTGTTCCTGCGACTCTACGGCGGCGGTCCCTGCATCGAGCTGCGTCTGGACGACGAGCGCCACCAATCCCTTGACAAGACCAAGACTCACCAATTGCTGGTTCGCACGAACTCGGCGCTGAACGACGGAAGCTGCTCGGGCTCGACCGACCCTTCTCGCTGGAAGATCATTGAGATCGACGACACGATCGCGCCGCTGATCTCCAAAGAGCCGGTAGATCTGCTCAAGGGCAACAAGAAGATGCGTCGCGCCGCGTCGACGTCGCACATTGACACCAGCAGCAGCAGCATGAACAGTAGCAGCAGCAGATCCACGAAGCAGCGGTCGAGCGTGTACCCGATCCGAGAAACAGCACCATGCATCATGAGCGGCGTTGAGAGGTCTGGGAAGCAGCAGCCGTACTACCCTCGGGACTCGATCGTGAACTGCATCACGTCACCACCGTACTCTGTCGCTGACGAGAGCAAAAAGACAAACGCCCCAAGACACCAGAAGCACCAAAGCAGAAAGCAGCTACGAGACGACTCCATCTCCTCCTACAATGGATCGCTCCTCAGTAGCAGCGGCAGCAACAACATGGTCGCCAAAGTCAGCGTCGGGACTGTACTTTACGATCCAGCGGATGAACTCGCGAGCCAGAAGCGAAGAGCTCACGTGCGCCACCACAGCAGTAGCAGTGTCGGAGTTGAAAGCCCGGAGGGAAATGCGGCCGCCGCGGTCTCAGCGTTTGCGTTGGCAGCCACCGAGGCGCGCAAGAAGTCGGCCATGTCGCTCTCGCGCCACTCGTCCGCGCTCTCGAGCAGCATGGCCAAGTCCCAGTCGCGCGTGTCCGCGGCGTCGGCGCCAGCACCAGCGTCCGCTTAAACGAAGATTGTGAGAATAGCAGAACACCCAGCCAGTAGGAGTTGCAATAGTTAGGAAACCCAGCACGGCTTTTTTGTACAACATGATCGAAAAATACAGAAATTTTGCCATCGCCTTCGTTCGTTAACCAGCAGGAACTGACCTGGTTTATTAGGACGACTCGTCATCGCCTTCGTCTTCAAGATTGTCATCCCCTTCATCTTCAAAATCGTCGTCGTCGTCCTCGTTTTCGTCACTATCAGCATTCCCTGCTTTCTTGGTCCCAGCAGAGCGTAGTTCCCAGTCGCGCGGCCAGAACGGAGACGAGTAGGGCTTTTCAAAGCTCTGCAGCGCGTCAGGCGGGTGGTACCAGTAGTTGAGCGCCAAGTGGCCGCCGTCCGTACTCGCACCAGTAGCATTAGTAGCAGCCTCACCGCTTCTACCAAAGGACTCGACTTCGTGGAACCAGGACGCCGGCAAGAAAAGCATCTCGCCCACGCTCAGGTCGCAGAATGCGGCTTTCGCATCCGCGAAGAGCGGGAATTCCGTGAGAAGCTGCTTCTTCGAGGCCGGCTCACGCAGCAGGAACGTGTCGATGCGGCTAAAGTTCACGGGGTCCTTCACAGTCTTGTCCACGACGCGCTTGTCGCCGCTGTCCTTGCTGTCGTCCTTATCATCAGCGTCATCATCGTTGCCATCCTCGTCTTCGTCACTATCGTCCCCTTCACCTTCATCTTCTTCGTCAAAGTGGAACGCGCCAAACTCGCCGTCCTCTGGCTCGGACGCGCAATCCGAGCCCTCGTCGCGCTCGACGCGCAGCAGCGCCATCATGGCCTTGTCCAAACGGTCCTCCGCCGCTTCGAGACGCGCTTCCGCTTCCTTCTCTGCTCCTTTGTCGCCATTCGCCTTCGCGACTTCAACCGCCTGCTCGGCCGCTTCAAGCTCGCGCTCGGCGTCCTCTTTCTCCATAGACGCCAGCGCTGCCGCCTCGGAGAGCGGATCGGCGCCGTACGCCGTGGTCTCTTCGCCCTCGTAGTTGATGCGGCCGTTCGCGTGCACGCGCACCAGCTTGCCGCGCGTGTACATGCGGTGCGCCTCGGCGGGCGAGTAGAGTCGGAAGCGCTTCTTGCCGCGCAGCAGGATGTACAGGTTGTCGTGGTAGTCGTGGTGCAGCCCGCTGGACGAGCCGTCCTTGTTGTTGCCCATCCAGATGTTGATGTTCTGCGGCACGAGATTGCCCAGCAGCTCTGGACGCAGTGGGAAATCCTGCTGCAGCTTGGCGACGAACGGCGCCATGAGCTCGGGGCGGCCATCTTCACCGTCGGCCTCGACGTCCTGCGTCGTCAGGTAGTGCATCTCGTCGCCGCTCGCGACGAGGTCGAGCAGCTCCTTGAACTGCATGGGGACCTCCACGCCCTTGCCGAACTTCTCGCTCGTCGCGCCGCGTCGCTCGACCGCGAGCGTCTCCTCGCCAGCGAGCTGCTTCAGGTACGCGTTGCTCCATTTCGCAGGCGCCGTGAACGCCTCGTCCTGGATGATGCCCTCGAGCACCACGGGCGTGCGCGTGGCCACGAAGCGCTCGAAGAAGCTCTGCGGTGTCACGTCGCGGATGTGCACGCGCTCGATCTGGAAGTTGTCGCTGGGCACGACGAAGCCCGCGTACTCGTTGACAGCATCAGCGTCAGCAGTGACAGCATCGGCGTCATTAGCAACAGGCGCGGCCGCCTTGTCGCCGTCTGTGCGCTGGCGCTTGCTGGCTGCGGCTGCGGCGTCTTCGTCGGCGCGACGTGCTGCTTTGTTCATCGCATTTGCCATCGTTCGTCGCTTGTCTGATCTATCTGGTTATGGGAAGGGACCACAGAGATGGATGGGGTGGGTGGAATTGAGGAAATGTGCTATAGCAATGCACCTGAAAAACGACTGGTTTCCAGGCCATAATGCAATTTTGCAACTCAAAAAGACACGCTTCATCGACGCGACCGACTAGCGGAAATGGACAGGAGAGGAGCACTATCCATTTTCAAAAAGATCACTATCACCACATACTCGGTCATGTTGCAATAGAACGCTCAGTGTTGTGCTTCATCAGATGTGAACGGCGACAATAGCATCTCGCTTCATATTTTTCTTATCAAAGGCGTCTACAGAGTACTAACGGCGCACAAAAAGGGGTCCATGCCGCGTCACGTCCACCTCAGGAGCTCAACACACCAGCACCAAGCAAGAGCTACGACAGTCTTCACCCCATCCATCCATCTCGTCCATTCGTTCTCTACAGCTCAATTGACGAAGAGAAAAGGATGGAGGCCACAGGCAGCTGGGTCGCTGGCTAGCTCACAAGGCAACGAACGCACGCAAAGCCCAATGCAATTTTGAGTCGCGAGATGGCTTAGCCAAAGTGGTATCGCTGGCCACCGCCGCCGTGGCTGTGGCCATGACCGCCCATGCCACCCATGCCGCCCATGCCGCCCATACCTCCCATGCCTCCCATGCCGCCGACGCCGCCGCCAAAGAACATCTGCAAAACATTCACAATAGGCACAAACACGATGTTAGATCACAATTTCAAGTACCAACATACTACCAAATTGTGTATCGTACCTGGAAGATCTGGGACGGGTCCACGCCGCCCATACCGCCCATGCCGCCGCCGCCAAAGTCGCTGTCGAGGTCTTCCAAATCGACGCCCGAGTCATATCGCTGCTTCTTCTGAGGGTCCGAGAGCACCGCGTAGGCTTCGCCAATGTCCTTGAAAGCCGCTTCAGCCGCAGCTTTCTCTTCGTCGGTCTTGCCGGCGTGGCGATCCGGGTGGAACTTGAGCGCCTGGCGCTTGTAAGCCTTCTTGATCTCGACCTCTGTAGAGTTCTGCGACACCGCCAGGATCTTGTAAAAGTCCTTGCGCTTCGCCTTCTTCAGCTCCATCTTTGTCTCGCGGATGCTAACAACATCATACAATAAGAAACATGAGCATCCCAATCCATCCACACACAACTAACACAATGGGGGGACAACACAACATACCTGCTCTGAATGTCGCGCTGTGCATCGTCGCCAACGAGCTTCGACGCCTGGTCGTACTCGCGCAGAGCCTGCTCCAAGTTGTCGACGCCGCCAAGCGCCTTCAAGCACGCCGCCTTTCGCAGGTACGCCTTCGCGTAGCCGTGGTCGAAATAGATCGCCTTCTCGCAATCCTTGATGGCTTCATCGTGGCGACCGAGTCGCGAGAGCGCGTTTGCTCGGTTGCAGTGGATCTTCGAGTTGAACGCCTTGTTGTCCGGGTCAATGAGCAGACACTCCGAGTACTTCTCGATCGCGTCGCTCATCTTGCCGGCCTTGAACGCATTGTTCGCTTCCTCTTTGCTATTCTCTAACGCGCGGATGCGCTTGATCTCCTTCATAAACTTGCTGTTGTCGGGGTCCGATCGCAGGGCCTGTTGCAAGTGCTTGATGGCACTTGGGAACTCGCCCTGGAAGTATAAGCATCGCGCGCGCAGGAAGAGCAGGTCCGGGCTGCTCGAGTTTGTGCGCATCAGCTGGGTAAGTGCAGCAAACGCCTCGTCGTAACGCTCGCAGCCGATCAACGCTTCGCCGCGGGCGAGCTTGATGTCGTTCGAGCCCGTGCAGGTCTGCAATGCGCTGTCAAAGCAGCTCACGGCTTGGAGGAAGCGTTTCTGTGGTGGGCAAAATACACACAAACATGAGTGCATAATGACGGATTGACAGTCAGTTTCCCTTCTTACGGCACCAGAACATTGTCAGCTAGAGAGAGGGAGAGAGAGTCACGTACCGCTTGCAAGTGCTCCTTGCCGCGCTGCACCTTGTCCAATGCGATCTCCACCTGGCGCTTCTCAGTCAAGAGCGTCGAGTTGTTTGGATCGCGGATCAGACCCGCCTGAAGCGTCTTGATCGCGGCATCGGTCTCTCCCTATAGATCCAAGCCGTAAAAACAACAGAACTCCCACGTTAGCACCACAGTACACACAGATGCTGCATTTACACCCAGCACCAAGCACATCCAAGTCCATTGCACACAGCCAAAAGATCTCATCATTCATAGTTCCATCCATCCACATACACAAAGCACGCGCATCCGCACACATATAACAACACTCTTTCAAGACACATGCAACGCACCAGAGCGAGTTGGGCCTTGGTTTTGCGCACGTAGCCCTTGAAGAACGTCGGGTCAAAGACGATCGCGCGGTTGCAGTCCGTGATCACGTCCTTGTGCTTGCCGAGCATGAACGACGCCGCCGCGCGGTTGCCGTAGTACGCCACGACCGTGGGCGCCGCGTCGATCGCCTGCGTGTACTTGTCGATCGCGCCCTGGTAGTCGCCGCGCTTGTAGAGCTCGTTGCCCTGCGCCTTGAACTCCTCGGCCGCCGCTTCTCCGCGCTCCATGGTCACTTCACTCGCTCGCTTGCTTGCGTTTTCTCGCTTGGCTGGCTGTCTATCTATGGGGAGTGTGAAAGCGAGCGCGTGGTTGAGCGATTGTGTGGTCTACTAAGTACGCAAATGCAGAGGCTGGGCTATGCGAACCTAGTGAGTGAAAATCCCTGGAAGAAAAAGATGCACTCGATCCAGTTCACACGCGTTTGAATAGAGCGTGAGTCACACTTGCCCTCGGTCAGCATGAACAAAAAGAACCGAATAATGGGACCACTGCACAAGAGGACAAACTAGCTGTTGCCCAATTGCACGCGTAACAAATGCCGAGATGGCGTGTTCGCTCGGAGTCTCAGAGGTCGAATGTGACCAAAAGTTTGCATCGTCTGCTTCTGGCGAAAGATATTATTGCTGCGTACTTACAGGCTGACCACGCACCTAGCAGAGGCTTCACTGCTCATCACTCTGGGCCATTTCTCGAACCTTCTTCTGATACGGTAAAAAACATTCCCCTCTGAAGAGTGACTACCCATGGGTTAGTGACAACTGTACCCAAACAATTGAGCTTGAATCACCTGAACCTGAATGAACCTGAACTTGTCGGGCAAAGTCGATGTTCGCTGCTCATTTTCTTCAACTCTATTCAACCGACGTGGGCGCAGCACCTTCAGGATGAGTTCATATCAAACTCGGTCACTGATTCGTCTCCAACCATGCTACTTCGCCGAATCTCACCACCACCCAGACGAACAGACTCGTACTTCTCCAGCGTATCTGCGAGGATCCGTGAAATCGAAATGAGAGATCTGACAGCTTTCGCATTCAGAAGTACTTGGTCGTCTCCAACTGGATCCATCAGCGCGCTCTCGTGGCGCGTAACCTCGACGAAAGACTGCACGGCGCGCGAGAGATTTTTCTGGTCCGCACTTGTAATGTGCTCAATATTTGCCAGCTCTTGCTCCTGGACAAGAGCTTCCAGCATTTGCTGACGAATGAAACTGGACTTGCCTAACCGACTCTGCGCCGTACGCTCAAAATCACTCGCTGCATCTTCGACTGGAACTGGATTTGCCTGCTTGTCGTGGAAAGCGTTGTCTTTCTTGGAGCGAAGCACAATCAAGTCCACGTTGTACCAATTCCGTGGCTCTGCTTTGCACGTAGGATTCAACACTGTCTCATCGATGTCTCCTCGCACCTGGTACCCGCACAGGATCTCTCCAAGCTGCGTAGCTCGCTTTGCTAGTTGCCAAAAAGAGACTTGCTCGGTTGGGCTGCAATACCTCATGGAAGTTTCCACTTCAAAGTACGAGCCATGGGGACCAAGCAGCTCATCGAGGATCACGCGCACATCTCGACTTTCGGCAATCATGGCGAGAATGCAGCTAACCAGCTCGTTCGACTGAATAAACTCAGATAGTCGGAGAATGGTGGAGCTTGTTGATATCGTTCACTGTGTGCGTGGATCCAGAGTCTCGCTGATGCATTTGCACTCTTTCGTCCAGTCGATCGAAGATTCAGTAACGGGAGTTGCTTTCATCTGGAGATCGCGAATCAGCAGCAGCGACGCCAACGAGTGGGAATCGGAATGCGTGATGTCGGTTTCTCGAGACTGGTCCGCCAAGGTCATCATGGATGTGAATGACTGCAGCGGTAGCATATCCACGTGCTGACGAATCGCAGTGTTGCCGAAATGGTGAATCAATTTTAGATTTTGCAGCAGATCGATGTTCAGTCCGCTCTCCTTCAGCAATTTCGTTCGTAGATGTGGCGGTTCTTCGCAAATTATGTGCAGCTCCGTCCCGAAACCAACGAGGCGATCAAGCAACTGGATCATGTCTCGAATATCGCGGCGCCACCCGCACACCAGGATTCGCTCTTTTTTCTCGATCTTCGGTGGCGGAATCGGCAGCTTTCCGACCTCGATCTTGGCCGGTTCCCACGCCTTGTATGTGTCGTCGTCTTCAGCTAGCACCATGGTTTGGTCACCTGTCTCGACGACGGTGCTGAAATCAGGAAAAATCAGGACTTCACCACTTGCTCGCTTGATTCCGAGAGGAGTCGCATCTGGAAATCGTTCACAGAGGCCTTGAAAGGGAACTCCAACGCATTCCGACCATTCTTTGAAATAGAACTCGTTCCCTTCAAACCCAAGCAAGCAAGAGAAGACTCGGGCAAGCCCTGGCGAGCGTGCTGCCATCAACACCAACCGCCCAATCACGTCATGGGATACAAGGATCTCCACATCCTTGCCTCCGACGAGGCGAACAAGTGGCTCATTGTCAATATCGCGAAGCTCAGCGACGATGTGACCTGCCAACTGTAAGAAAATCCAGAACCAATTAGTGAAAACAGAAATTCAACAAGGCAGCAATAAGCGTTTCATACATACCTCGGGAAGCGTTTTCAGACTCAACACTGTACGTAAGACTGCGGCGTCAGAGCGGTCAGCATCCCCCGAAGAGTTTGCCATGATGATAATACTTCGAGCGCGGTGTGCAGCGACTTTGATGAGATCGACGGAGAGCAGCGGTGTCCCCGTTCGAAGAATCACCTTTGTGCCTCTCAATTCCTCTGGGGGCAAATGGGACTCGAGTTCAGCCTCTAGCGCTTCTTTTTCAGCCTCCGCAAGAACAACAATGACGCCGCCTTTCTCACTCGCGTTCGCTAGGCAGATCTGGCGAAGCAGTGAGATGGACTTGTCTGTCCAGCCAAGCATCAGCTGCAACAAATAAGCGATTGCAACACCGTCAGATGAGGCCGGACAGTTTTTCGTTGAAAATGTCTTCAAAGTGTTGCAGTGCTCACCGTGTGTTTATCTTCCGCGACGCGACTCTTGCCTTTCTTCAGACTGTCCTTTTCTCCCGAATGCCGTCGACGACAAAACCCATGATCACGGAAAAGTACAAAATGCCGAGCAAGCTCGTCATCACGCCGACGAATCTCAGCCCCTGTTTCAGAATCAGTCAGCACGATGTGAAAAAGCCAGAACAGAGCGAGAAAGGGTAAATCCAATACTCCAAGCAGGCACTTACAGGTTCTGTCAGTGAAGTGTGAGACCCAGCGTCGCCCAAAAACGTCCATGACTCCCAGATCATCTCCGAGAACTTTTCTTTCGGCTGACTCGCTTTCAAAATGCACCCACCGATGAACGTGAATATGAAGCCAATGCACGCGAGCGAGAGTGTCTGTCCCTTCCTCGTCGAGATGTACTGGTCGATAAAGTACGCGAGTCGGTCCATCGCCGAATGCTTTGCTGGCTGCTTGCGCTTCTCAATGAGCGCATTCTGCTTCGCCAGCAACGCCGACTTACTCGGTCCATTGAGTAGCCCCTGCGCGGTTGCTCCTCTCTTCAACGTTCCCATTTTTTGCGAGCTGGCGCGGGTGTGTAGTTGGGGACGACGATGATGACGATGGCGAGTCGCGGCTCGGTTGCTGGGTCTTCTTCACCATGGGCTTGTCCAAAAAGCCCGGATCACCGATCGCGATGATGTTAGGCAAGCTGTCGTTCTTGAGCGGCGCGATGAGGTCGGTGTCGGAGCTCTCCGGATCGGTGGCGTCGCCCACAGCGCCGCTTAAATAGCGCACAGCGGTCTCATTCGGGCCAATCCTCTTCACTTCGTCTTCCACGGGCAGCACTTTCAAATGGCTCATGCTCGGCTCTTCCTCCCACGCACACAAAGTCGAGCCAAAGTGACGACCTGTTGAGCCGACTCGTTGCTGGAGATGGCGCTGCGCTATTGTGCTCCCAACGAGCGCTCGCACTCAAGGAAACAGCCTCCGCATCCGCGTGCTCGTGAGTCAAGAGATGGCGACGATTCGTTCGCCCACACTGCTGCGCGCGCCTGATGCTGTTGTTGTTTCGCTGTAAAGCATGCGAGCAGCAGCAAGCGTAACGGGTGCTTCTCATTTTGTGCTACCCACGCCATATTTAGAGCGGGCTGGCGCGCAGAAATAGCTCCGTGTCGCCGCTGTGGATCGACTCATCGGACGATAACGAACACACATCGCGAGCTGCTTGGGCAGACGTAACGAAGCGTGTGCGCTTACTTGAACGCATGCACGCACACGATATGCGCTCAGCCACCCACAAAGGCATTCGCCCCATTTTCCTTCTGCGTCTGCCTTGCAAAGGTCAATTCCGCAGAATCCGCATCTCCACAGCAACCTTGCACTTCAACATTCTCTCGAGCATTTTGATTGGCCAAAATGTAATTGTTGGCGGATTATGATTGGCTAAAACATCTTATTCGGTAATGTCCGCGATCCAAAAAGCAAAAAAGCTGGATGGCAACCGGATCACACACAAAACAGCATCAGCAAGGAAAGCAACCGGAAGAAGCAACGAAGCAGGAAAGATGGCGCAGGTGACCAAGCTCTACAAGCTCTCGGCGCCGCTGCAGGGTCTGCTGGGCAAGAGAGAGCTCTCGCACCCGGCCGCCGTCAAGGAATTGTAAGTGTGTGTGTGGACTGCGTAATGTTTTATAAGCTCACTCTAGCACAGTTGTTGATCTCTTTGTGTGGATCTGTATCGTGATGGAACACCAGTTGGGCGTATGTGAAGGAGCACAAGCTGCAGCACCCTGCGGACGGCCGCATCATCCGCCCCAACCAGGAGATGAAGGACGTGTTCAAGGTGAACAGCGACATCAAGTTCACGCAGGTGATGGGTCTCCTCTCCAAGCACCTTGAGAAGCCCACACCATCCGCTTGATAGTCAAGTCAAGTCAGTCAAAGCGGATTGCAGCGAAGAGCTGCAAGCAAGACACAAGTCACTTGGATGGACGATGCGAAGGCTTCTCGCTGTCGCTTTATTTGACGTGACTGTTCCGCTTGCCAATTATCCCCAACGAGGAAAGCTAAGAACGTATTTGTAAGTGCATGAATGAACGGAAACAAACAATCAACAGCCACTGTCTATTAGATGCTCCATGAGGTTAAATCTCGGTCGTCAGCACGCCTTCTTCGTCTAAATAGGTGCGCGGCTCAAGCGCTGCGCCATTGTCTCCCGCGTCCCGGTGCTGCTGCCTCTCGACCATGTCTTCGTGGAGCTGGATGTCGTGACTGACTGAGAGTCGCACTTCGTCCAGCATGCGATCCATGAACCGCTGGTTCTCTTCAAGATCGCTCGCGGTTATCGCTCGCCCACCGAGGAGCTCGTCGGTATTCAGGAGATGATGGTGATGATGGTGATTTTGAAGCTGATGGTGGTGCTGAAGGTGGCCAATTTGCTGTTGTTGGTGCTGCTGCTGGATGTCGATGATGTTGTTGTGGAAATCCGATTGGTGGTGCTGCTGATGCAACCCACCCATCGTGCCGCTCAAGTCATTGACGCTGTGGTTGTGCACCGAGCCATACACTGACAAGGACGACGGCATCGCCTTGCGCTTCTTGACCTTCTGTGAACGAATCGTGCGACCGCAGAACTGCGACGCAAAGAGGTCGAACGCCTCCATGGAGATCGCCGAGAACGCGTTCATGAAGTCGTCGAGCGGCTTTGAGTACTGCATGTTTTGCTTCCCGACACCGCGCCGCTCCTTGTCTTTGACTTCGACCATACTCTCCATGAGCCCTTCAAACACCGGGTGCGTGCGAAAGTTGCCAAACACGCCCATGCGCGCGCACTTGAGCCAGAAAACCGCTTTCTTCTTGTCGTCGTCGGCTTTGAGCTTCACGAGTTGGTAGAGCGCTCGGAACGACGCGTTCTTCGAGAGCTTGCGCAGGAACGGGTCGCTCTCCGTGTACGTACTGGGCATGTACTTGACGTTCTCCAGGTTCTTTGGAGTCTTTGCGCGGCTGATGACACTTCGGAAGTTCGGCACAGCTTTCAGGTCGCAGCACGCTCGACACACGCCGTTTTTCGAGGTCTTCTTGTCTGGGAACCGCTGGCAACGCAGACTGCGCACACAGTTGCCGACTTTGTCGACGCGCCAGAGACACTCGCTGAACACCGCGTCCTGGAGCATGCGCTTCTGGGTCTCGTCGAGTTTCTCGACGATTTTCACGGTCTTCTCGTGGTTGAACACGTGTGGGAAGAGCTCTTTCGCGATCACGTACTTTGGACGACTCCCGCCAATTACCTGGACGGCGATCTTGACGAATGCCTGCACTTTTTCATCGCGCAGTCCAGGGCAGGGGATATGATCCAGTGGTGGGACACGCTGGGCTGCGGTTAACGCACCACCATTCTCCGTAGAAGAAGACGGCAAATGCGAGAGGAGCGTGTCGCCCTGTCCACTCATTCCCCCTTCGTCATCGTCGTCATCATCATCGTCAACGGGATGACCGTCCGTCAGGTGCTGGTTTTCTGCGGTAGAAGAGCTCTCTTCTCCATCCTGTAGCTCCCCCTGCGCCACAAACTGATCGGATCGCTCGAGCTCGACGTGGGAGGATGTCGTGAAGGAGCTCAGATCCACATCGTGAATGTCGTTGATCGAGAGACTTGGCATGAGACTCGCATTCGACGTATCCAGCAGATTCGCGAGCCCTTCTGCCTGACCAAGTGGATTGGACGCGTCGTACAGCAAATGGTGGTGATGTTGGTGCTGTTGCTCGACATCATCAATTTGCATCTCTTCTGCCGATCTGTCGCCTTCATTGCCACTGTCGCTGACGACAGCAACATTGTCAAGAGCATGCTGAGATGGATCCATCGCACTCACCCCACCACCACCACCACCAGTGCTTGACTGGCTTTTCCGCTTGCGACCATTTTGGAGCTGCAACACTTTCTGCTTCCTGCCGCAGAGGTGGTGCTGGAAGAAGTCGCATGCTTCGGGGTTGATGTCGGCGACGCTGCGCATGAACGCGTCCAGCTGGTCGCTGTAAAACATGTTCTGCATACCCACGCCGCGCCGCTCCTTGTCCTTGAGCGCGACCATGGACTCGACGAGCCCCATGAGCGCCGAGTGCGCGTCGAACGCCCCCTGGATACCCATCTCCGCCATGTCGAACCACATGTTGAGCGCGCTGTCGTCTGCGATATCGGCGAGCGACAGATCGCGAAGGATGCGCGCGTACTCTTCGTCCATGTTAAACTCCGCCTCTAATGCCGAGAACACGCGACTGGAACAAAACTTGCGGTTCAGCGGATTACGACGCGTCTTCGCCTTCTTCGCTGTAAACGTCGCAGCGGTGCGCAGACTCACGTTCGAGCGTAGCTCCACACACTCGGCGCACACCGACTCGCCCCTGCCTGTGTCAATGATGCCTCGACAGTCGAGGCTGCGAACGGAGTTGCCGTCTTTGTCGATAAACCAGCGCGCTTCCGCTTCAATCGCATCGTGGAGCAGCAACTTCTCCTGAGCAGACAATTGACTCGAGATTTTGATCTTTTCGCCTGTTTTATTCGCATCGGCAGCATCTGCTGCTGCTGGATACAAATGTGGGAACAGCTCCTGCGCGATCTTGTGGCGAGGCCGCGCGCCGCCGGTCAGGTGAACCGCCGACTCGACAAACAGATTCATCTTTTCGTCGCGAAGACCAGGACACGGGAGAATGTTGCGCTGTTGAGCCACGTCCCAATGGATTTCACTCGGGAAACTCTTCTTCTTGAGCCGAAATGAAGCGCCTTCGCCGAGTGCAAACGAGCGCTGTTTTCGCTTATTGTCGCCTTGCTGCCGTTGCAGTAAACCAAGTTCACTTGAATTTGTCGGGCGTCTGTTGTTGTTGTCGCCCTTCTTCTTTGACGACGTCTTGTTCTTCTCCGCCACGTGGTCGAGGAACTTGCCCAATTCCCACGCGCCAGTGAGCACGATGAGCGTCGAGCACGTGCACTCGACAAAGCGTCCGTCGGGGGTGATGCGACTGAAGTGCGGATGGCTCTGGAGCACCATCGCTGCTTCATAGTGTCGCTTGAGCTGCGAGTATTTGGTGGGTGGTGCATCATCTGTTTCACTTGGATCCTCTGGTACCTCTGGTGACGACGATGGAGGGAGAATCGATCCGTCTTCTGCAAATCCAAATGTACTCGCGAGCACTTCATGCAAGGAACGAAGCGCGTAGCCTCCTCGTTCACATTCGGTGTCCAGGGGCGATGTCTCCTGACTCGGGACACCGGCATCTGAGACTGTGTGCGATGTGGCTTCATTCACACAAGCTGTTGGTGATGTCGTACGTGATCGTTCTTGTAACCCAACAGCGCCTTCATTTACACCGACACTCGAATCTTCTTCAATTTGCATTCCTGGGTGGTTTGCATTAACTCCATCCTCACCCAGTCGCCTAGACGGCTCTCTTTCTTCTCTGGACTCTTGAGCAGCTTCTGGTACTGTCATCTGCTGGGTGGCGTTTTCACTCGCGTCGTTGTTAACATCCTGAGGTACTGGAACTGCTGGCTCAGTTGCCTGTATAGGAATGTTCCTTGCCTTCACCACTGGCACCTTTGCTGGTGCCTTGCTGCTAGTATTCTTTGTCTTCTTGCGGAGAAACGTGCAGTTGCGACTCACAATGTGCTGCTCAAACTTGAGAATGTACCACGGCGGGTTCAGGCGCACGACGCGTCCGCACTTGCACGTGACCTGCCGCCCGTCGTTGGTGACAGAGTCGACGATCGGGTGCTCTCGGATTTTCTTCATCTTGTCCTCTCGCCGCGAATAGTAAACCACGTCTCGTGAAGCGTCATATGCGTTCGTTGTTGCTGTTGCTGTTGTTGTTGTAGTGTCTGGAGTAGAAGAAGAGCTCGACGTTGCTTCACCACAGGCTTGTGTCTTCTGGTGCTGATGCTGATCCTGGGATTGTATTGGCTCTGAGACAGCATTCGTACTCGCCACCTCCCCCGCTTGTGTTTCTGCTTCTGCAGGGGAATCGGAAATCGACGACGCTGCTGGCTCATGCACCACTGACGGCATGATAGCAGCGCTGCTAGCCTCACGTTCAGCTCTCGCGAGGAACGCTTGGATCTGGAGCGCGTTGAGCTCCATGTTCATGTTCATTTGCGTCATGTCCGCATTCGCTGGCGCCATCGAGTTCATCGAAAGGTCGGTGCTGCTCAGTCCGAAGTCCTCGGCGCTCACGTGGTCCCCGTCCTCGATGATGTTGATCGCGTCGTCGCCGTCGCCTCCAACGACGCTGTCCATCGTGAAGAACATGCCAATGGCGGATGACGAGGACGATTCCGTGGTAGGCGCTGCGTCCGTGGATGCCGACGATGCGCTGCTGGTAGCGGCAGCGCCGCCATCAGTAGAAGCAGCGGCTGGGTCGGCAGTGCTGCTGTCTTGTGTCGCGGCTGCGGACTCATCAACGGCGCGTCGGAGCTCTTCGCTGCGCTGCTCAGCCTCCTCCATTGCTGCTGACGGCTTGTGCGAAAAACCCAGCCAGTTTGGCTGAAAACGGAGGCGCGAATGGTATTTTTCGCCAATCAAAATCACAAAGTATTATTATTTTGGCCAATAAAAAACAGTAAATATTCAAATGAAGAATACTTTAGACGTGGGAGAATTGATTAACATATATGGGACACCTTTGGAAGATATACAACCACTCACAACTAAACATCTACTTCATCTATACGATGGTCAGAACGTGGACGTCGGAGTCGGGAAGCTGCTTGTCCATTTTGCCTGTCTCCGGCGTCTCGACAAAGCCACTCGAGATGACCAGCGAGGTGCCGAAGAACTGGTTCTTGAAACCCCGTCGAGGGCACGGGACCTCGCCAGGAAGACTCACTTTCTTCCAGTGCAAATTCCGCACATTCAGGACACGCACGTCGTTCTCCAGCGTGCTGGTGACCATGTCTTGACCGCCAAATAGCAGCAGGTTGTCTCCGATCACGTTCGTGCTGTGGCCACGCCGCGGTCGAGGAACGTCTCCCGTGATCTCAGGGATGGACCATTCAATTTTCATCTGTGGATGATCATCGATGTCGTCGTCATCGGGACTACAGAGAATACGGAGTCGATGCGCACTGAGCAGACCATTCGATTCGCGAATCTTGACAGCAAATACGTACACGATCAAACGAAGGGTAACAGATCAGTCTACCATTTTCAATAAGAGCAAACACAGGTGTTTGAACAGAAACGAACCTGGCGACCTCCAAAGATGAGAACTTCGTCGCTGGAAACTCTACAAAGCAACACCAAAAATCAAGATCTAATGGTTGACGTCAAAGCTCAACTGCATCAGCAATCTGTCATACCTATAAACGTTGTGGAGAGCTCTTCCTGATGGAACTTTGGAGCAAAGTGGAGTGGACCAACGGAAAGCTACAGCAACCACACAAAAAACATGGTCACTCTATCAGTGGGTGTACGAGATGAGACTCTCTGTGTTTGATGAATACCGCATACCTGCATAGCCTTCAATGTGCAGCAAGTGCACCTCGAGCGTCTTGATCGGCGTTGTTCCATCGCTCCCACCAGAGATCAGCAGCAGATCCGGCGAAAGCAAAGTCGCTATGTGTCCGGATCGCCGACTTGGAGGCTGCCCAGTCACGCTTGGAGGGATCCAGTGCGCACGGATCTTCCCAGAGCTGTTTTGGAGTATCGATTTACAGGAAAGAGAAGACAATCACAACGTTAAATAACAATCTTTCACTTCATAAATTGAACCTTGAATAGCTACGCACCTCTTGAGTTGATGCTCTCTGTCGTGCTGCACACCAAGTAAATAGAGATCGTTCGAGGCGTCGAACGGAATGCCCTCAGACTGCCCGCCAAAGAAGAGCACTCTACGGATCATCACGTCTGCTTTTCCATCGCCCTCTAGGTCTCCGGCTGTGTGGCTGCTGCTTGTATCATCTAACAGCACGGTTGCGGGGCAAACCGCGTCGGGAAGACACGTCATCGAGTGGTGCCGTCTTGGGAACGGCCCCTTCCCAGTTGCGCGGATCTTTTCCCATTTCCCCATACAAATGGTGCGCGGCGAGCGAAGGAACTCGAGGGACGCGTCATCGCCGACGCTGGTGGCGCAACTCGCTTCTTTTGCAGCATCGCTCGTACCAGTGTCGCTGGATTTACCAGCACTGGTAGTTTCTGTGGACACAACCGGGGTAGTCGACAATGACGCTTCTTCCAGACGCGTCTGGAACACACTGAACCAATAGTGACCGCCGCTCCTGACAAACAAGTACCCAACCGCCACAAGCACACACACACTTGAGCGCCTTGTATGCCTATCGAATGGAAATCCAAGCAATAAAAACATCTCTTACCGCAGCAGAAATCGCGCGCCAACGTCGACTTCGTACTCCTGGTTGTCCGACTTCAGAGCTCGCAGCGACGACGACGTGCCTTCTTTCTGGCAAACCGACCAGCGCATGTCCTGGAGCTTGCTGAACGACAGGTAGAGCTGCTTCCACGTCTGTAAAACAATGCACACACAAAACAGCCTTTCACGTAAGCGCTTGAATATCCCGCTATTGCATTCTAATGTGAACTGACCTTGGGCACCGGCGCGAGCATCCGGTAGGTCGCGATCGTCGGGTAGAGGTGCGTCGTGAAGCACTCGCGCTTGCATCTCGCAGCAGTGACGTCACGCAGAAGCGCATTCAGCTGATGGCACGTCTGCTCCAGACACAACAGCGAGTCCGCGTCCAGCTGATCTGCGACCACGAGCAGCACCTCCGCGGAGAGCTCGGCGAAGCGCGTCACATGCGCTCGCGCCATCGCCCTCTTTCTCTCCTTTTCACGCTCTGTCTGGTTCAACGTCCACAAGCAAATCCATCGGATTTGTTTGTTTCAAATTTGCGCAACGGGGTGTTGCGGCTTCCTCATTTTACAGAACAAGGTGGCCTGAACTGAAAATTAGGTGAGCAAATCTGGGACTCACCGTGTTTAGTTGCTTGATATAAAATATCACCCACTTTTGAGAGCTCGATGAAATAAATGGGTATCAGGTGCATGTTCTTTGCACGACGACGAGCTGAGTTCATTGACAGCCAATGACGAAAGCAACGAGCAAAACGCAATGGAAGATGGATCTCAAAGGTCCCATCGCACTTTATATAAGCTGTAAAGAAAAGAAAAACTAACGCACACAATCTTCACAAGGACGAAGAAGATGAGGTGCGCTTGGGTGTGGGGAAGGAAGGAAAGTGCTGGCGAGTCGTTCGTCCGCAGTCGTTCGTAGATCTAAAGCTCTCTCTGCGGTTCTCCATCCTGCGTGGCATTGCGCTCCTTGTCCGAGACTGGTTCACTTTGCCTCGCTAGCCGCTTCACCACCCCGACGTGACGCCACGTTTAACAGCAGCCGCTCTTGTTCGCAGGCGCATTCGGGTTGCCGAAGCCGCCTGGACCAGGCGAGCCAGTCATGCCGACCTTGATGCCGTGTGCCTGTGTTTCCAAAATGATCGAGTGGGTTAATGATGTCACAGTCTGCCAGGAAGAACAAAATGTTTAGACCCTTACCTCATTCGTGACATCGCAAACGCCAGACTGAATGTTCGAGTAGATCTTTGACGCAGTTTTCACGAAAGCCTGCAACAAGAGATTCACATAATCAAAGCCAACAAATGTCAGCACCTGTTCTCCGTTTTTCAGCCCACAGCGACGTATCAAATCCCAATGCAACGCAATGCATTGGCGTACATCTTCCACGTTGGCAGCAGTCTTCGCAGAGGTTTCCAAAAAGATGAGCCCGTTCTCCTTCGCAAACTGCTCGCCCTCTTTGTAGCTCACAGCGCGGCGGTGCTCGAGATCGCTCTTGTTGCCGATCAGCATAATCGCCATGTTGGAATTCGAGTTCTGACGCGCCTCCTCCAGCCATCTCGTGAGGTGGTTGAACGTGTCTCGTCGCGTAATGTCGTACACCAAGAGCGCGCCGGCCGCCCCGCGGTAGTACGATCTCGTGATGGATCGGAACGATTCCTGGCCCGCAGTGTCCCAAATCTGAAGCTTGATCTGCTTGTTCTCGATGTTGATCATGCGCGCGCCAAACTCCACGCCGATCGTCAGGTCGTGCACCGGCTGGAAGCGCTTGTCCGTGAACTGCAACAGCAGACACGACTTGCCCACACCTGGTTCATCACGAAAGCAAAGCATCAGAGTTAGTTTTACACCTCGTAGACTGTCTCGTCAGCCCAATACAAACGTACCGGTGTCTCCGATGATGATGTATTTGAACAGGTAAGCGTACGACATGCTGTGGATCTCTTTCTCAGCAAGTTTCTAATTGCAGGGGGCAAACACAAACAACATTAGCCACTACCAGTTCAGCGCACACGCCTCGGAGAGGAAGGCAGCGCCGCATTCTAGAACAGGGGGCAGAGAAGAGATCTCATCGAGAGCGCTTCTCTCTCTTCGCGCGCGCAGACGAAGAGCTACGCTCGTGCATGCTCCCGCCAGTCTTCCCCCACAGACGCGCCGCCTCATGCAACAGCACCCCGCACATACACAGGGGCTCGTCGCCTCCTGTCGACTCTCACACGCACGCACCTTTGTTGCTTGAGCTATTGCTTTGCTGGGTGCGTCTCGTCGCGCCTGCTGTTCTGTTGCCCTTGATCTCTCTCTTTTCTCTCTTCTCTTCTTTGGAGATTTGGTTTCACCTGCGCGTTCTTTCTTTTTCTCTGATTTATTTTAGACTGGAGAGAATTAGCCAAAATGCAGTCTTTTGCGTAATTACGCAGATTTACTGGCGCGAAAGAAAATCCATTGAAACCGAGGTTTCGCGTGACCCACACCGCGTAACCTTGGACATCCTTTGGGTTACAACTGGGCTACGAAAGGTACGCACCGCTTTGTGGCCACTTCAACATGATAATCATCAGCACACCAAATGCAAATCGAGCTTGAGACGAATGGGCGGGCTGACATCGTGAGCATCCATTCAGCTCACTATGTGTACGATATAGATACACAGCGCAAATGTTGCATTTGTTTTGCTCAGCATGGAGGTGTCTTCATCGAATTAGTTGGTTCAAGCCTTTTTCTTCGATAGAAATACTTCAGCTCTAAAGTAGTGTGGCGCACATCATTCTCGGCTAAATAAAATGTTCACCGCTTTCGTTCGCAAAAGCCCGCATTCATTCACACAACGGCAACCTTCAGCTTCAGCAGGCGCAGCGGACAAAAAAGGCCAGCAACAAGCAGAGGAGCGGACCAACTTGCCCACGAGCGAGACAGACGGCAGGCAAGAGAGAGAGAGAGAGAGAGCACGCGCGTGCTCAAGAGATGGAGAACTACAGCATCTACGACGAGATCGGCCGCGGCACGCACTCCTTCGTGTACAAGGCGCGCCGCAAGCGCAGCATCGAGTACGTCGCGGTCAAGTCCACCGCCAAGTGCCGCATGGACAAGGTGCGTCTATCGTTTGTTTGGTTTAAACATTTAGCATCTATATTGAGACGCTTGTGTAACCAGGCTTCATATGTTCATGTGGTTGACGATGTATATGTGTGTGTATATGCATGCGTGTGTTGCTTGCTGGAGTGCAGATCCTGAATGAAGTGCAGCTGCTGCACAAGCTCGACAGTCGCTACGTGCTCAAGTTCTACAACTGGTACGAGTCGCAGAACCACATTTGGCTCATCTTTGAGTTCTGCATCGGTGGCGACTTGCTGAACCTCATCACCCAGGACAAGAGCTTGCCCGAGCCCGCAGTCAAAGTACGTGTTCTTGGTAATTTTTAGATTCACACGCTACCTCACATGTTGCTAAATGCCGCATGCACTGGCCTGGCCGTCCATTTCACGTTTGGTGGGATTGCATAAACTATACAGCTTTTTGGAAGCGAGCTGGTCGCGGGGCTGCAGTATTTGCACTCAAACAGCATCCTCTTCTGTGACCTCAAGCCTGCAAACATACTCATTGACGAGTTTGGCTCGCTAAAGGTTGGTGTGTGCTGTTGTTGTGATACAAGAACGAGCTGGACGGTGTAGAGTTGTGCTCACTCGAACTCAATTCGTTCCTACGTGGTAGCTTGCAGACTTTGGACTTGCTCGGCGGATTCCGTCGAAAGAAGCCAACACAAGTGCACCGGTATGGACGAGTTCCTTCCTGCGCTCTCGACTTTCTATCTATCTCTCTTGAAAGTGGTTGTGGTCTACAACGCGCTAACATCCTATGTGATTCGCTTTCAGCTCGCTCCTGGATCACCAAACTATATGGCTCCAGAGCTTTTCCACCAACCTGCAATTCACAGCTTCGCGTCAGATTTCTGGGCACTGGTAAGCGTGGCTGGTCTCTGTCATACCGTTTTCGATCTTGAGTTAATCTGAGCCGACTGTGGTATATGCGGTGTTGTGAACCAGGGGTGCGTTCTGTATGAGCTTTGTGTCGGGCGGCAACCATTCACGCACACGAACTTTTCTGAGCTTGCTCGCATGGTACGGTTCTGTTTCTGGCATTTACTGATAGAATGCGCTAGTGAATGCTTTACTCGTTCCATGTATCCAACGCTTACCTTGTGTGCGTCTGCCATCTCGTTAGATTCAAACCGACAAGTTGGAGCTTCCCGTACCAGGATGCGACATGAGCTCGTCGTTTTGGGCGTTGCTTGGACGGTTGCTTGAGAAAGACCCTTACCAGCGTATCACGTGGTATGTGATGCACGCAATTTCATATTTCAGTTGTGCTTGCTTGCGACTGATCCTCCGTGCAAAACGTAGGGACGAACTGATAGATCACCCATTCTGGGCTGGATTGCCACAGTTGGTACGAGTTCCAATGCCGCAGCAGGATCTCTTCACTTCAGCAAACAGGTATTTTCAGCAGATAATCGGTATGGTTTGGTAGATGTTCCCCGTTTGCTGACTAGTTCTGGCGCAATTGCAAAGGTTAAATCGGAGAGTAAGCGGAAATCCTTCAGCAAGCAGTCCGAAGCCAGAAGGTGACAAGGTTAACAAGAACAACCCACAGTGGCGGGATGGTGATGCGAAGAACACCCAGCGAACTGCAGATGCAAAATCTACTGAAAGCACGAGCCGGTGCAGTAGCAGCACCACAGAAGCCGTAGACGAAGACGAATCCTCTGGATTTGATGACGACGGTGACGACGCGGATGAGGAAATGGAAAGTGTGAATGCGCTTGAAAGACACACATCTGCACTCCGTCCAGTGTCAGCTCCGGTGAAGACCACCCCTTTCACTGGGCGAAGTATAGTAAATCGAGATATCGAGTCCAAGAACGGTAGCCCACGCGAAAGAGCTCAAGCGCCTTCAGATACAAAGAATCGCCTTCAGCGGAATCTCGACGGCATTTCTCCAGATAAAGGTTCTGAGACAACCCCTCGATCGAAAGTTCCGCGAACAGCTCCACCTGCACCGATCAAGCATACCCCGGCAAAGAAACCAATTCGCTTTGATGGGATATTTGATCGAGAGGGGAAACCAGGCGGCGGCTTGAAGAAAGTGTCGAAGCTGGTATTTATCGCAGCAGACTGTGCAGTCAAGCCTATCATGTACAGTGACGAGATTGAGGAGATGTCAATCCCAGTTGTACGGGCAGAAGAGCTCAGCTATCGACCCATGTCGGCGGACGAGCTGCTTGCATGCCAAACTGAGAGACTGGAGGGTCATCTGAAGGAAGTGTATCTGAGCCTCAAGTCGAGTCATGCTGGTGCAACAGAAAGATGCAGCGTTCTCGGGTACCTGTTTACGCTCTGCCTCCACCCCAAGCTGGCGAATGTGATCGTCAACAGCTCGATCTTGACTATGCTGGCAAGGATGGTATCAAGTCTGGCATCATCAACGGCTTCTGTTACGAACAGCTCACTTCTGTCGATGGTGTGTCTCGATCTTGGAGTGATGTTTCGATTCGCCACGTTCATTGCTCCGTCGTCGCCAGAGCAACTGCAAGCGTTGGTGTCAACACTGGCTCAAGTTACACGTGAGGTTCCGAACGACCGAAGCGTCACTGAAAGTGATCGAGAAGTGCTGGGCTTGGCTCGACGCCGCTCGTTGTCATGTCTTGGGGAGCTGTTGTTCTACGTCTCGACGCAGAAGGACTGGGACTTTCCTGTCGCCGGATTGAGCTGCGTGATTGAATTGCTTGAAGACCAAGACTTGGTGCTACGGCATTACGCGGTACGCACCGTGTGCAACATGCTCATCCACGGCACGGGCACTCTGCTTCGCCATCTGGTAAATGACCAAGTTACGATGGCGCTAGTCAGAGGATTGGTGCAACTGTCAGCAGAACATGCTGACGCGTCATTGACCTCGTTGCGAACGACAACCACACAGGCGATTGCACAGCTGGTTCACCATTTACGAGTCCCATCTTCGATGCATCAGATATCACCTCAGACCAGAGCAGCGATCTTACTTCTGGTCTCCAAGGTCAACGTTCTTCAGGCGCTTTGGCTGGGAATCGCGGGAGAGCAGCCGTCATGTGAGATGGCGATCGCGTCTTTCAATATTTTGAACTCGGTGCTTGAATTGAAGTCTGACCGAGGAAATGAAGACAATCGCGAACTAGCAGCAGTCGAAGCAGCCAAAGTCACTCTTCTCGAGCGTGTGGCTTCATTTTCGGTTCTGGCAAAGATTTTGGAGAAAAAATCTCGCTATGAAGATGATACAGAGCAAGAGCAGCAGCATGCGACACAAGCGTCAAATAATACAGTGAGCAGTGGAGCCTGCGATGCGGAAGGGCACCGGAAACGGTATTCACAAGGAAAAAATGGCGTGCCAACCATGTTAAGAGCGAAGGCGATGCTCTTCATTCACCTGGGCTTGCAGACGAGCAAGACATTTGCCAACGGATGCATTCAACTGCGGTATTTGGATCTGGTCGACAACATCTTGCTTCCGTTCGCATCACATTTGCGACGCCAAAGTGATCCGAGCGAAGATGGAGTGTCGCTGACAATTAGTGCAAGCACAAGCCAAACAGATACGTCGTCGACATCACCAACATCCACAAGCACACATAGCCGTACCTCGCGACTATCTGCCGTCGATGTGTACATGCTGCAGTGCGCGCTCAACTTGATCAAGATCTCGATTCGAACGGCTTTGAAGCTCAGTGCTGATTGTATTTCCACGCACGACAGCGACGATGGCATCGAAGATCGAACCAGCAGTCATCGACAAACTGTGTCATCTACTTCATTCAACCTTTTCGATCTCGTGCTGCGGAATCCGATGTGCAAAGTGCAGCTCGTGAGCTACTTTGTGGCGAACGAAGGCAATGAGTACACTTTCTTCTTGCGTCTGATGACGAAGCTGCTCGTCACGTTTCCAAACGAGACGTTGATTGGATCGGAAGACGTCAAGGTTGCGGCGGTTGTATCGGAAATATTACTGCGATTGTTTCAAGGCACTGGGAGTGAGGTGAATGCGCTGCTGTCCGTGGAAATGGGGACGCTGTTCACCCAGTTGCTGCCTGCAGTTGCTCTGCAGCTTCATGGCGCAACAACCGATGGCGGAGAGTTCGAAGGAGATCTCCATGCGAATTGCATACGGATCGTGTATATCGCGCTGCTTCATTGTCACTATGGCACTACAGACGACAGCAGCGAATCGCATCAGCTTCGAGATGTGTTCATCAAGGACCACTTGCTCCCGTGCTTTCGCGCTCTGCTCGGCAGTCCGAGCGTGGATGAGAATGTGTGGCGCTTTGCGATCGAGCTTCTTTTCGGATTGGTGTCCAGAGATCCGCTTCTTTTGAAGGAAGTCGGCAAGTCCGAGTTGGTGGAGAGCGTGATCGCACTACTGAGAACTCCTCAGCAACTTGACTTCCACTCGCTCCCGTCGAGCGCGACAAAGTTGGTGAAGATGGTCATCGACTCGAAAAAGGCAAGCCTGGATGATTTGTACGCCAAAGGGATCGTGGAAGCGCTGCTCGCCGGGCTCGAGTTTGCCGGATCTGAGATGCTCTCCTCGAGCTTGAGCGATTTGCTGGAGATCCTGTACCAGTTGCTCTTCAGTCGCTACGAGAAGCTGCGCAAAGCTGGGCGATCGCCGTTGACCACGCCTGTTAAATTCGACAGGCTGATGTATTGTGGACCTCTCATCATCAAGCTGTGCGCAGTTCAGCACGATCAGCAGGAGTCCGGATCCCCACAGCCGCAAGAGTCTCCATCAAAGACGAAGCAACCTGGCTTTGATAGTGATTCCAAAGACCCCCAACAAAAGGACAGCGCCGATGGGAACGTGGCAGAGCTGGCGTCGCGCTGTCTGGTGTTTCTATCTCAGGTACGAGCGATATTACTTGCATATTTGTTCGAACCGTCCCCAGTCATGCATTCATTCCTCGCTACGAATGCTAACCACCCTGGATTTGTACCTCATGGTAGATTTTTGGCGAAAAGCTGAATGGTGTCATTTTCGCTCGACCTAGACAGCAAAGAGCGGGCGATGCTGTTGCGCGGTGAGTTTTGGCATTGCTTCGTTGTTTTTTCTTCGCTTACCCATTCACCTTATCTCATTCGGTGATACTGTATATTATTTGCTGCGGACAGAGCGGTGCTTGCTAGCCTGGAGCAAAACACGCTGGAGAGCATTGTGGTTCTTCGGGTGCTACTCACGCTGAAGAACTGCATCCGGTGCCAGAGTAGCAACCCTCGGGTGAGTCGATGGCTGGTTGAGAATAACGCGAAGCTGTACCAAAAAGTGAAAAACATCTCAGCCTCTGGTGCTGGCGGCAGAAATGCATCTTCGAAGCATCCGAATGGCAAAGCTGCCCGAGAGGAAGCGCCGAGCAGCAACACCAGGGAGCAGATCACCAAAACGGCAACTGACATCATCCGACTTTGCCAGGCGAGTGCTTCTTCTTCTTCTTCAAGCACGATCTGATTTGAAGGGTACGCCAAGGTGCAATTGAACAAAAAACAGTGTACCGTAGATTCAAATTGTTTTACCACTCGTTCAGCACGTCGTTGTTCGAGGCGCCAATGTCGATCGTCCAGATCGCTCCGGGCTTGAGGAACTTCATCAGCGCTGTTCGATCGCTCTTCCCAGTAAGCACCTCCTTGCTCGGGTACGACAGGATGTTGATTTGCGACGGCGCCACCTGCGAGACCTCGTCGACGTCGTAGAGGAACACGGCGCACTTCCACTTGACTTCGTCCAAGCCGCCGCTGATCGAGTCCATGTTCAGCTCCATCTTGCGCACGTCTTCGCCCGACTGGCCCATGCGTCGGAGACTCACCAAGCGCGTACGACTGCGAGACGATGAGAACGACGAGAAGCGGTCCTGGAACTTCTTCATCAGCCCACCGCCACCGCCGCCACTGCTACCACCGCTTCCCGAGTTCCTGCCGGACGCAGAAGATCCAGGAGTGTGCGGGGAAAGGTCTTCGTTGTAGCTGTTGCGACCGCCACTATCGCTCGCGTTTTCGCCGCCAGAGTCGTCGCCGCTTCCATTTCCACTTGCAGAAGCTGCTTCGTTGTCGTGACCACTCCCTGCAAAAGCAAACCGTGAGATTTTATGAACAGATGCACCAGTAGGAGTCAGCACGCCAAGTGACGCTGAGGAAGCAGAAAAAGTTGCAGCACCATGATCTTTGTCACTCGCTCTGCCAGTAGTACCTGCTCCTGTGCCGCCGCTTCTCGACAACAGTTGGCGCGTTGTAGCGAGCAGCGAGCCCCTGCTATTCGCTTGCTGATGCGCGGCTTGCTCGGCGATTTTTGCTTTCGCAGAAAGCGCTGCTTGTCTCGCAATTCGCATCATGGCGTCGTTCACCGAGCTGTTGAAGATCGAGTCCTGGACGCTCGTTAACGCGTCTCGCATCTTTCGCTCGTCGTCCGAATTCACGAGCGACAGCAACACGTGGTGCTTCTCCGATCCATGAGGGAAGATGCCGTCGTGTCGAGAAGCTTCTTGGATCTTCTCCGTCAGAACATACTTCAAGTGCTTCAGCCGAAGAGCCTTCAGTTCCAAAGAGTAGTGCTCTGGACCGATTACGGTCGCAGACGATGAATCCTGGAAGTAGCTCTCCACAGCAGCTCGATAAATACTTTCGATCAGCTCGTTGGATCGCCCCTGTTAATAAATACATACAGACAAAGACGCCCACAATCATGAGAACCTTGAACCATAACTACGCCGTTTTTCACATGACGGAAATGAAGTACCTTGTCGTAGAAGAGATCCTTGGGAGTGTGGGAGGGTGCTGCTGGTGCTTGAAGCGTAGTGTCCAGTGGCGTTGGTGCTGAATGAACAGGAAATGCCTGGCGGAAGAAATGTTCCAAATCGTCCTTTGACATGGACGGAGCGGCGATCGAAGTGGTTGCACTCACAGATGCAAAAGACGACGAAGCATGTGCAGGAGGGGGCGGCGCACCGAAATCCCCGAAGTCGTCGTCGTTCGACGTAGAGTGGGCACTCGCACCAAAGCCACTGCTCTCGGTAGAGTGATGGAAATCAAAGAATCCATCGTCACCTCCAACTGCACTTGAGCTCTGCCCGAAATCACCAAAGTCATCGTCATCTCCCAAACCACCAGAACTTTGCCCAAAATCGCCAAAATCGTCGTCATCTCCATCCAGCGGATTCGAGCTCTGCGCAAAGTCTCCAAAGTCGTCAGCTGCTTCACCACCAAATGGACTTGCTGAAAAACCTCCGAACTTATCGGTGTCCTCGTTGCCTTGCGTTGGAAGTGAAGATGCGCTCGCCGTCGGGAGAGAACTTGAGTTGACTTCACTCGTTGGTGCAGCACCAAAGCCTCCAAACTCATCGTCACCTGTTGTGTCGTTTGTGGCTGTTGTCGCCACTTCATAATCACTGAAGTCGTCGTGCATCCCAGTAGCGCTTGTACTTGGAGATCCGCCAAAATCACCAAAGTCGTCATTGTGAACGCCACTGCTGATGGCACTCATGGCTTCCTCGCGATCTTCTTTCTGCTCTTGCGATTGTTTCGACGCAGATACACTCTTAAAGCCTTCAAGATGCGCATGATCTGATTCACCGTCACTATTCATCATTGTCGGGCTGGTAGAAACGGGAGATTCCCCGATTTCACCATCTGGTTGCTCCCTTGCATGTGCATCCACGCCGTCAACTCTGGGGCTGAGACCATCGCTGTCATTACTGGAGAACGAAGCATACTCAGCTCCTATACTTCCGCCAAGTTGTCCAGTTGGCGTGTTCGCAGTCTCGGATCCCGTTGATGTACCGTTTAACTCGCGAAAATGTTCCGTTCCCTGGGATTGCACGGGAGTCGTCGCCGAATACCCTCCAAACTCCTCGTCGCTAAGATCCCCCATGGACGTGTACTGATCGCCGAGAGAGTCTTGGGAAAACGGCTGATACTGACTGGCGTCTAATGGAGAGCTGCTTGAAAATGGGTCCTTTTCAGGAGCATCGTCGTTGTGTTCTTGGCTTGCCTGTGGCGAGAAACCTTGAGTGATAAAGTTAAACTGCGAGTAGCCAACAGGCGACGGAATCGACATTCTCTGTGCCCCAGACGCGCCAGGAGATACTTGAGGTGTCTCCCCGACGGCAGAGCTTTCTTCAACTCCAGAATTTTCATCGGCGCTGCCACCGCCTTTAGCACTCAGCTCATGCGGAATTTCTTCTCCAGAGCCACCAACGACTTGCTGTTCCCTTGGGGATTGCTGCTCGCTACTGGCAGGACTTTCTTGATCCAACTCTTCTTCTGGTTGTTGAAACGCAAATCCTTCTTCTTGCGCTTCGATAACGTCGACTTGGACTTCGGTAAGCGGAATCACAGCTTCTTCTTGTGCATCTTCTGTGTTTGTGGTTGCTGCAACATGCGATGTCATCTCGAACACCGCGCTTTGGTCTACCGTGAAATACTGAATCATCGAATCGCCAAACGACACGGGCGATACATCCATCGCTGACGCTGGAGACGGAGACGCCGATACAGCGTCCCCTAGCTCTGCTGACTCTGTTGTTGTTGTTGGAAAGTCCATCGTAAGATCGGTCGTCGACAAACTGAACAGCTCATCGTCGCCAAAAATGGATGTGGTCGCTGCCGCGCTGCTTCCAATACTATCCGAGAACGACGACACAGGCGCGCTTGCGACTGGAGAGAACGACAGAAGCTCGCCGACAGATACAGACACTTGACCCGAAAACGACGCAGCCTTCACTGAACCCACTGCTTCCGGACCCAGCGACGACATCGTGGCAGCTCGAGGAGGCGGCAGCGAGAATCGTGGAGCAGGCTTTGACGAGCTGACGGCCGACGCTGCAACTGGTGCTGGTGCGTCGAGCATAAAAGCCGACACACCGGAAGAAACCGCAGTAGGAGCACTCGATGAGAGTGCGAGGGGTGAAAACGAGAGCAACTCCGCTTCTGCTGGGGCATTCGACGCACTCGACGCACTGAGCGAAAATACGTCCACGCTCGCACTGCTACTAGCACTGGTCGTCGCGAAGATATCCGGCATGGACGAGGCAGACGGCGGCACCGACAGCAAGGAGAGAGTCGCCACGGGGGAGAACGACAGCAGCGGAGACCCCACTTCGATGCTCCCGCCACTCGCTTGTGTCTGCGTCTGATGCTGCTGCGGTGGAGACTCGAACGCCAAGCCACTGCTGCTGCTGCTGTTACCGCCGATGTGGCTAAAGCTGTTTGTTCGCGACCCGCCAGCTGACTTGGGAGCTTCGTTCACGATGTCTGCGAACGGATTGTCGTACTCGTCGTCTGCGAAAGAGATCTCTGATAACCCCGACTGGGAAAAGACCGACACTCCAGACGATGACAGCAACTGCGTAGGCGGCGGTGGTGGCGGCACAAGCGATGACACAGACGACGACGAAGAGCCAAACACGTCCGCGTAGTAGTCGCCCGTAGCTGCTGGGGGCGAAAGCGCAGGAGCAGTAGCAGGCGGCGCCGCAGCCGCGAACGCGCCAAAGTCGTCGTCGTCATCGTTGTCGAACGCCGCGGCAAGTGCAGCGGCTGGGTTGGCGGTGCCGCTGTTGGTTCGGCTGCTGAAGTCACCGCCTCTCAGGTTGCTGTTGCTGCTGCTTCGGCTTCTGTCCTGGGTAGCAAAGGCGGAAGAGGCGGACGCCGCCCGCATCGCCGCGCTCTCCATTTTCGCGCGCGGGCTCTTTCTTACGTGGAGGAATCAGGGGAAACCAACGCGCGTGTGACTGAGAGTGTTCGAAAGCATGCGATACAAACAGTAAACGTACACGATGCAATGAGGTCGGTTAAGAGCTGAAATTGTTATGAACCATATGTCGACACGCGGACTGGGTTCACTCTTTAAAGTACTAAATCGTACTTTGTAGAATGTTTACGGTGGCCTTTGTGATGATTTTGAGTGTGATGTGCAGGCGGACAGAACTGATCTCAGATCAGCGATGTGATGCTTTCTTATTGCTTGGCTTCGCTTGCAGAGCTTGCACGAATGGAGCTTCCATTTTGAGCTTGGTATACACGCCAAAGTGCAAAATTGTCCTGCTCTGAGCGAGGGTTCTTGTGGGTTCCATTTGGCCGCCAAAGCAAGCAAACAATTTTGAGATCAAGGGGATATTGAATCAAGTGTGAAGCTATTGAGGCTGACGCCAGAGCTTGGAACCTAGTGTAGCCACATGCTTAAGTGCGCGTACAAGGCAAAGTCCGTTTTCCAACCTCGCTCTCTATTCTCAAGCAAGCCCACGATTTGACCACCATCGCGATGCAGCGCACTTGATGGACCAACATCAGTCCACGTGCTGACACTTGCGATCAACGGCACGCCTCACGCTCCAGAGTGCATGGAGCGCTTGATTGACGTGTGCGCAAATGAGCGAGACCACGAGCCGCGTTACATACGGTTTCGACAACTCACACGGTGGACTATCGACCGTAGTAGGACCTGCACTTTTGCACTTTTGCATGCCGTGTTGACGACACGTGCGATGTTGATGCTCTCGTCAGTCCATTCAGTTTTGCTGGCACTGCTCGCGCGGTTCTAACAGTGAACTGTTGCTGGTGAACTCGGAAGTGCGCTCAATACTTGCTCAATTACTGATCGCTGTACAGTCCAAGTGCCACATTGCACTTCTCGTTCAGACGCTATGCATGGTTGAACATGCCAATATTGGAGAAAGAGAGAAGCCGGCGAAACGTTGCTCTTCATGTCTCTTGGGCAAGAGTGCCACACGCGCAGACAAGCTCGCATTTTTGACGCGTGTCCCAAGGTCCCCGTCAATCAGCCAAAGCGTTCTCAGAGGGCTCAATATCCAGACAGACCTCGTGCCAAGCAGTCGACAACATTAATTATCCCTTCAGCACCAAGTCCGTATTTATAGGGAGCAGGAGTCAGACACTGACACCTGCTTGAGCGTTTCAAGTGAGCACTAGAGTCACGTTGCATGCATGGAGAGTTGTGCAGCACCGCTCCGATATTGCGTGCCGATGCTGCACGCAAATCAAACAGTCAAACAAAGCGAAGGCTGCTTGTCCTCTTTGGTCTTTGGAGCAGTGTGTGTGAAAAGCAAGCAACGTGGTGCTCGCGCCTTTCGTTGTCGTTGTCCCGCACGAAGGATGAGTGATGGCAAAGTACGGATCGAAAAGCCGCAGAAACGTGACGCGCACTTTGTGCACTTTCTGGCCAAGTTCCCTTGATGAGCTCATCCTCACCTGCATATTATCCACCAATCAGATCAATCGATTCGCAGTTCCACTTTTTGATTGGCCAATGAAAAGGAGGTGAGGCGGTGCTGTTTCTGGACTTGTGAAATTTCTCATTGCTTCTACCTCTGAAAATTTATGAGAGCGTACTGTAGTGCTGCATCAATGTCACCAATGTCCCCTGGTTTATCTTGATTCTGTATGCCAATGTCCCAGTGGTACTCCCTCCACAAATGTATATCGAACCGTCTTGCGTGTGTTGCAGCAAAGGGTGAGTGAGTTGGGGTGCTGCCTTGCTCTCTGGTCCCATTCGCACTTTTGCGCGCTCAGACACACGCACCAGACGACGGAGCGAGCGACGAACCATCAGGTGCGTGTCTACTAAGGCTTCTTGAGCGGAATCCGTGCGATTAATGGACGCCTTTGCATATGTGTGTGTGTGTGTGTGTGTGTGACATGCCTGCGAACAATGTTCATGGATTAATTGTACTTGCTGTTGTTGTGTACGTGGTCATTAATCGGTCTCTGCAGGCAAGGAAGGATGGCGTCGACCACCGAGTCGAACGAGTCGTACAAGCACATGCAGTCGCCGCCGGGCACGCACGCGATCCGCATGGACTTCAGCAACCACATGGAGACCGTGACGGCGTCGCAGAAAGAGCTGCTCACCGGATCGACGGGCTCGCAAGAGAAGACGCTCTACGATCATGACCTTGTGATGATCTTCCCGCGCCGCGAGGGCGGAGAGCTCAAGAAACCGGAAGATTTCACGATCAACGCGTTTGTCTCGCTCTTGACGGGCAAGGACCGCCATCGCAGCAAGCGCCACGGAAAGATCATGATTGACCCGTTTGCGCGTGTGCTGCGCACGAAGCGATGCTTCCTGGACGACCTGGGCCACGATCTCATTGTTGACGACGCAGACAACGACCACAGTGACAAGGCTGAGCAACGACGCTTGATCACGGAAGAACACATTCTCGAGGGAGAGTACGAGAAGCTGATCGGCTCCCGACAGCCAACGACCGAGGTGTTGTTTTGTGAACTGGTCGCGATGACGATCGCGAGACGCGTTCAGCTCGCCTGTGGTCTGACGACCCGGATGTTCCGAAGCTGCGATGACGATGAGGTACACCACCTATTCTTGTTTCATCGTGTAGCAGCTGTACAAGATATCTAACGCTTTCTTTTTTGTGGCAGATTATCATGACGATCAAGGCTGACGACAACGACTTGCGCGTCGAAGCCGACCGCACGAACTACCGACTTCAAGTGAGCAACAAGCCATTTGACATGTGGGCTCACGCGGACAAGAACAACATCGTTCGTCAAGAGATTGGCGATGCGGAGTGGCGCAAATCCATTGAACACCTTCGCCAAATTCGCGGATCTCCTCAAGAGGATTCCGAGTTCCCAGAGATGGACCCGTTGCTCATCAGCCGCGGCGACGAATTCCACCCAAAGCTGAGCCACTCGCTGAAAGTTTGGGGCCACACTGAAGAAGCAGATGGCCAGTTTGCGGCGGATGAGAGCGCTCGTACGTACAAGGGCGGCATCATGGAACGCTTCTGGACGTCTCTCTTCGGAATGGCGTACGACCCGACGACGTACTTCTCTGCGTTCGCTGACTACCGCATCGAAGAGCAGTACCAGCCGTACTACCGTCGTTATCCGATTCAATGGGGCGGAAAGAGAGAAGAGACTCTGTTCACTCAGAAAGACCGCATCCGTCTGGCGTCCGGTATTGTGACTCGTCACATCAATACGGACGCGCTGGTGGTCTCAGAGTACCTCACGGGCGACATGTTTGCCCTGCATGACAAGATCGCTCTGAAGGAGTTGCGCACCACGTGGGCGCTCCACTGGCTGATGCTCAACCAGCCGCTGAACAAGATTCGCTTCTACTTTGGTGAGAAGATCGCGCTCTACTTTGCGTGGCTGGGATTCTACACCAAGATGCTCATTTTCCCGTCCATCGCTGGTATCATCACGTACGCGGTGATTGAAACGCGAGACATCCAGAAAGGCGAAGACCAGGGCTACATTCTGATCGGGTTCGCGGTGTTCGTCGTCATTTGGTCGTCCGTGTTTGCTGAAGTGTGGAAACGGAAGAATGGACTTTTCAATTCGCTCTGGGGACTGCACGGTTTCCATCGCTCGTTCCGCTACCGCGCGCAGTTCCGTGGAACGAAGAGCTACAACCCGATCACTGATGCCGAGGAGATGACGTACGAAAGCAAGACGAAGCGTCGTCGCGCGTTCCTGATCTCTATCGTCGTGGTCCTCATGATGGTTGGCATCGTGTGCGTGGCGCTGTTTGCCTTGTTCCTGTTGAAGCACATAATCAACGATCAAGACAACTTTTACAGATTCAAGGTGGACGCAAAGTACCGAAGCTCGCTGACCATGGGTGTGACCGGACTCAACGCAGTGCAGATTCTGATTCTCAACACAGTGTACCGCGGTGTTGCGAAGAAGCTGAACGACCTTGAGAACCACCGCACGGACCGCGAGTACGAGAACTACTTGGTGATCAAGGTGTTCCTCTTCCAGTTTTGTAACTCGTTCGCGTCGTTCTTCTACATCGCGTTCGTCAAGAGCACTGCTGAAGGACAGTGTCTCCATGACGACTGCATGAGCGAGCTCCGTGATCAGCTGCTGGTTTTGTTTTTGATCCGCATTATTGTCGGAAACACACTGGAAGTGGTCGTGCCGTACCTCAAGTACCAGTACCAGCTCTACCTCGAGCGCAACTCTGGCGAGGAGAAAGCGAGCCACAACTACATTGAAGACCAAGCGAAGCTCATGCCATACGAGCACAACGAAGCGTTTGAAGACTACAATGAGATGGTCATCCAGTACGGCTTCATCACGCTGTTCGTCGTGGCGTTCCCGCTCACTCCGCTGTTGGCTCTCGCGAACAACTTTGCCGAAGTGCACGTTGACTCTGTCAAGGTACGATTGTCTTTTGCTTGCTGCTTGCTCATCTACTTAGGTTCTTTGTGTCTCACATTGTTGATTTTCTTTTGTTTACAGCTGTGCTATGTGCACCGTCGCCCGTTCCCTCACCCAGCGAAAAGCATCGGCGCGTGGTTTTACATTCTGCGCTTCATGTCGTACATTGCGCTCGGTACAAACTGCGCGCTGATCCTGTGGACGTCGCCGTTGTTTGAAAACTCGAGCATGTCGGACTCGACCAAGGCGTTCGTGTTTGTCGTCTCGTGCCAAGTGTGTTTGATGCTGGCGGTATTTATTGAGCGCGCGATCCCGGACGTCCCGCAGCAGCTCAAGTTGCTGATGCAGCGCCACGAGCACATTGTTGCGACCGTGTTCAAGGGCATGGACGAAGGCGACGACTCGAAGCTGTACGAGACGGCGGAAGTGGTCGACTTGACGATCCACCCGAACGATCTCTGGGAAGACAAGCACTCGCTGTAAGCCGACCATACAAACACATCCACACTCACTTCACGATGCGTTGCGTATGCATGTATCCAACTAGACACAATATCCCCGCCGCATTTGTGACTTTCAATTTTAAATGTAGACGTGCATTTCATCCAACCCAACCAAACTCATAAACCAGCCACGATTTGTCATCTCCAAAATTTAACGCTGCTGCAAGAAACCGACATCTCATAAAGGACTTTTGGTTTCGAGCGTCTCTACTAGCCAACATCGCCTAAAGAAAATATTGTGTTTCTAAAACATACATACGCGACATGAAGAATGTAAAAAATGTGGCCCACAATTGTAAATAGGCCGCTCCACCCTGATTTATCTGGGCCGATAGTGAAGAAGAAGAAGGAGCGAGCAAAAGGACTTTGTGAGTCAAGTTGCCTGTCCATGGAGGGAGGAGCAGCGTGAGGTCGTCGTCAGCACGAGCAAGCAGCAGCAGCAGCAGCAGCAGCAGCAAGCGGAAGGCGAAGGGCTCTCTGTGCCACCGCCGCCGACGCGCACGGAGAAAGGAGCAAGAGATGATGGCGACAGAGACACATCCGGCGCCGCCGCAGCGTCCGCGGGGAGCGCGCGTCGAGCGGAAGGGGCGCTTCACCATCACGGAGATCACGCCCGGCTCGCCGCACGAGACGTCCGCGTTCCACCAAGACGACGATGACACACAGCTGCCGTTCGATGATGACGCTGGTGCTGACGGTGCAGCTGCAGGTGAGACCGCTGCTCTCAACCAAACGTTCGCGGGAACACTCGTGGTTGTGGAGCAGCAGCAGGTGGAGGTGGAGGTTTACCCGAATCAGCAGCAGGTTGAGTCGAGCTCGCCGCAGATGGTGACATCGACTCCAGCGACTCCAGTGCTGCAGCCGCAGTCGCCCGAAGAGGATGACGTGGTGATGCTGGACAAAGCTGGCCTTGCGGTGGCGGTAGCGGTCCTGCAGCCGAGTTCACATGTCGATGCGTCTTCTGTGGTGATCGACTCTGTCGCAGAACCTGAACCAGCGCCTCCAGTAGCGACTATGGAGGTCTATGAGCTACACCCACAACAACAGCAGCAACAACCTATTCCTGTGCCTGTGGACCACGTCTTCATCGAATATGATGCCGTTGACTCGGATTCCGATACCCCAGCGCAGCCGAAAGCACCAGAGGAAGTGCCTCAACAACATGTGCGTACTGGTGCGAATGGATGGATCCTTCTATCGTAGCTCCTCGATTTGACCAATTGTGATCATGTCAATACAGTCTCCAGAGCCATTAGCGAAGCCGAGCCTCACAATCGACATCAGCACTGGCACCGGTAGTGCTGTTGCAATGGACGCTGCCACAAGTGGGAATAATGGCGCAGTGCACTCACCATCGCAGCAGCAGGAGTCGCCATCGTCACCCGCGGAGAAGCGCAGAGATCGCACCAGCAGCCGCCACGAAGAGATCCAAAGCGCAGCGGAGCGACGGTGCGTAGTAGACAGAAAACTCACTCGGCAGCAATGCTTGTCTATGCATCTGTACGGTTGTGCTTGTGACGCTCATGACATGGCTCATGTGTGTTTGACTCCTCTCTACAGAGCGATGCGCAAAAGCCGATTCACGATCACAGACCTGGACTCACCGCGCTCTCGCGAGAACTCGGACGAAGTGCGTTTTTCTTGTTTGACTCTCGCTGTTTGTTTGTATGGGGGAAAGTCGAATGGAACTCTTGACGATCGATCTGATGGGTCTTTTTGTGTGTCTTGTTCTGTCAGCTCTTTGGACATAGCTACTCGACGGTGTCGGCGTATTCTACGGATTTCTCCCAGTCGCAAGTCGCATCAAGCGAGTTCAGCTCGAGCTCCATGGCGCTGCCAACGGATGCCGACGGACAGCAGCAGCAGAGTTATGACCAGCAACAGCAGCAGCACTCTCCCATCGCTGCCACATCGCAAGATCAGTACGACGACCAGCTCCAGTACCAGCAGCAGCAACAACAGACACAACAGCAGGAAGAGCTCGACATGCAGCGCCTCACGCGCTCGATGACGACGATGGGCGAGTCACAGTTGCGCGAGAGCCAGCGCCTGAAAGCGCGCAGCATCAGCCCCATCCGACCCGCGCTGGAGATGAACGACCTGGCGAACGAAGCCAGTACGAGTAACGGCAACGGCGTGTTCTCGGAGGACCAACTTGACCAGGACCAGCAGCACCAACAGGAACAAGAGCAAGATAGCGACTATCTAAGTCGTCACCGCACGTTCTCGACAACGGTGCTGAATGACTACGAGAGTGAGACAAACGGCGCGATTCCCTACTTCACAGGCTCAACCTCGTCGACAGGCTTTTCGACTCCAGTGTCTGCGACCACTCCTTCAAATGGCGGCGGCGGCACTCGTCGCGGCATGTTCTCTGCAGGGAATGGCGGTAGTGGTTCGAACGGAAGACGTCAGACTGCAGCCTATTACCAAGCGAACGGTTTCGGCAATGGCAACGGCAGTGGCGGTAGTGGCGGTCGGCGGTCGTCTCGCCAGAAGTCGATCACGATCTCCGCGGCGCAGTTTCTGCAGCAGCAGCAGACGATCGCGGCGCTGATCCGCCAGCAGCAGGAGCTCAAGCACATCATCGGCGTGCTCCAGGAGCAGCAGCAGCAGCTCATGAGCGTCCCAGTGCAGCTCCACGAACTGCGTCTCGAGAACGCGAAAGGGTACGTCTTGTGATGTATCCACTCGATGTTGGTAGCTCTTGGCGATGTCGACACTGGTCTAACATTCTTGTATGTGTGTATTTGTGTGGATGGGCTCGTTCGACAACAGAGACGGCAAAGACGAGATGATGGTACGGTCTTTCACAGTGTATGGTCGCATCAAATACGGTAAATCGCAGATGAACTGACAAAAGGTCCGCTCATTTCTGGTACAGAGAGAGCTTTATGTGCAGGTGGACAGCCTGATGCGTGCGAACGACTCGCTCCAGGTGCTGGTCACGCAGGCGGAGAAGGAGACCCAGGACCGCGCGCAGGAGGCCGAGTTCCTCACGGAGGAGAACGACCAGCTGCGCGCGCGCTGCGACTACTTTGAGCGCAAGTACATCGAGGAGCACAAGCTCACGTTCATGCTCGAGGAGGAGGTGCAGCGCTTCCGCATGATGTCGCTCACGCACGAGCTCGAGCAGCGCAACTCGGTGAGCCAGGACGGCTCTTCCTCCTCCTTTCTGCCACCACCGATGCCGTTGTCTGCTTTGAACCAGCACGACGACGAATGAAGACAGGCACAAGACCGCGAAGAAGTGTATGAAGATGTGTTAGGTGAGTGAGTGGGTTGAAAACAAATTTTAAAGGGTGAACTCCTGGCCTTTGAAGGCGAAATAGGATCCACCATTGGGGAAAAATTTAGACGTATGTCTCTGCTTGTGCGTGATCATGTGAATTTGGTTTGACATTGTCTGGTGATCTTGGTTGTTCCTTGGCAGTGAGTCATTGCTGAATCTAAAGCTCACTGCGTGCAGATGACGATGATCCCGATGATCGTGAGCAGGAAGCCGATGGAGCAGATCGTCGGGAACACGGGGTGGCGGTGCCTCCGGTCCGTCACCTTGACCAGCTGCTCGGGCGGGTCGCCGTTTGTGCGGATGCGAGCGTCGATCGCGCCGTTAATCTAGCCGTGTGACACAGTGGAGAGAGAGAGAGAGAGAGAGAGAGAGACTGACTGGTAAGCACGATGGAGAAGGCAAAAGCTCAAGTACCGCGAAGAAATCGTTCCCACTCACATCCCAGTAGTCTGGCAGCAGAGCAGAATCCACTCGCGTGACGTCCAGGTCGGCTCCTTCGTCCTTCGCCCGCCTCCATCTGCTACTCTTACTGTCCTTACGAGTGCGCTTGGTGGTGTGGAGTTCGCTGGAAGCCGTACACGTCAGAAGTTTGATGCAGCTGTTGCTGCTGCTATTGGTCAGAAGCTCGACCTGCACGCTGGTGGTGGTCGCACGTGAAGTCGAAGAAGCTGAGATTGACTGCGCTCTACACCCGCAGAGCACCACGAGCAACAGCAATCGGAGCAGCTGAAGTTGCTGATGACGACCGGCTCGACCACCACACATGACTGAAAGAGAGCGCTCTTGTCTCCGTGTATGTCGTGTCGGTTTGGTTTGTTGAGCCAGTTCAGCAACTCCCGACATTTGGTTATCACTTGGCACCAAAGACCAGACTGACAAAGACTTTTTCGTTCTCCAACAACGCAGCCATCTATTTCGGAGCTTTCGTAACGAATGCCCTGACTGACGACCTGCGTGTGTGTGTGTGAGTGAGTGCTGAGCGCCATCCATTTCGACAAACTCTCGCTCACGCACACACGCAAACAAATTGACAGAGCCTCTCACAATGGGAGCGTGGCGAACCCCGAGTTGACCAGAGTGCTGCAACCTCAATGATCCAACTGGGTGGGAAATCGGTTGTCTGGACGTTTAACTAATAGTGAAAGTTTCTGCTTGTGCTGTATACTATGACCGGCCAACCTCCGCTCGAGCTCTTAGTCGCCAAACTTCCACTTGGTGACCGAGAAGCTTCCCGTCGCCTCTATCCGCACGGGCGTGTCGTAGATTTTGGGCAGGCCGATCTGGCTCTCGCTCGCTGGACGGCCCAGGTCGCGTCGCTCTTCTCGCACGGCGCGGATGCGCAGTCCACTGTTGGTATCAGCAGCAGTGGGGGCGGAGCCGGCACTGTGGCGCTGCTGCTGCATCATCATCATCATCTGCTGCTGCATCGCGTGGTGCTGCGGGGGCTTGAGCAGCTCCTTCCGGGCGAGCAGCAGCTCCGAGCGGTGCCGCACGCGCCGGAACTCCATCGCGTTCGATGGGTCTGCCGGCAGCTCCGTCATTGGCAGCTGCACGAGGCAGTTGGAGACCCCCATGGACGACTTGAGCCGCCGCATGCGCTCTTTCGCACGGAGTTTGTTGAACTCTTTCGCAAACTGCGCGTTGTTCGCGATCTGAGCCACGACCTCATCGGCAGATTTGTCGCGGTAGCTCGGCTCGTAGAGCCCCAGCTGGCCTTCGTTGCGCTGCACAAAGTCCCTGGCCATCATCTTGCGGCCTCCAAGCTGCTGGTGCTGCCGGAGCTCGCGCGGGTTCATCATGGAGCTTGAAGTACGACCATTGGTGTTGCTGCTGTTGTTGTTGTCGTCGAGGGCGGCTTCCTGTAGCCGTAGGTGCAGCTTCACCTCGTCATCGTCGACGACGCCATCGCCGTCCACGTCGATCGCGCCGTACGTGTTGAAGAGCACCTCAGGGTGACGACGCTGCGCGTCGTGCTCTGGGTCCTCGGACACGGGGTGGAGCTCTTTGACGTTCACTTTCTTCTTGGGCTGGAGCTTCGGCAGCGGGTGCTTGGAGAATGTCGGGTTGTACACCTTGCGCGACGTCTCGACCCACGTCTGGCGCACGAGTTTTGCGTCATCCCGCGCGTCGGCGCGAGGTGTCAGTCCGTTGATCTCGGCGTCGCCATTTTGCACACAGCTGTGCAGGTTCTGCGACGACCGGATCGTGCGCTTGCGCTCGAGGTTCTCGAGGAACGGCATGAGCTTCTGGAAGTTCTTGTGCGCGGCGATGAACTCGGCGCTCTGCGCCTCGCTCTTGCCGGTGAAGATCGCGCCGTAGCGCCAGAGCCGGTCGTGGTTGCGCTCGACAAACTCCCTGGCGCATGCGCGTGAGCTCGCTCTCGCTCGGCTGATCTTGGTCTTGATGACGATTACTATGCTTGCAGCGCTCTTCCACCATGGCGTCCAGGAACTTGGCGAGCCGCATCTCGCGCACGTCGATCTGTCCGTCGCCGTCGATGTCGTACCCAACGCGCATGCTCGTGGCCACGCGCGTGCCATCCTGCTGAGCGCCGCTCTTTGACGCCATGGAGTGCTGCTTCTGTTTGCGCACGGATTTGGCTCTGGGGAGAGCCGCACCGTTGTAATCTCCCTCTTCACCTTCGTCATGGGGCACCACGTCGCTCGTCTGCGCGCTGAGGTACTTCCAGCGCTCCCTGACGTTCGAGCCCCCGGACTGCGGCTTGCGGAAGCGCCTGCCCTTGGTGCGGCCGTCGTACCCGCTCATCTCTCTCTCTCTCTCTCTCTCTCTCTGTGAGCCACCCCTCAGCACAAACCTAAAAGGCGGAGAGGTGATAAGGAAAGCTGCGAGGGCTCTGGCTATCATTAGTAAATGGTGGCTTGTTGGACTGGTTGGAGAAGAAAGCGCACATACATACGACGTAGAGCTTTTTTTGTCACATGGCTACATTTTTTCCAATCCTTACCAGTTATGAGTGAAATCATTTGAAAACTGGCAAGCAAGAGGTGTTAAAAATGTAGCCATGTGGCAAAGCAAGAGGATAAGGCATAAATACGCTTCCCATAAAGACAGCGCTTCACGTTGAAGCTGCTGCTGCCTCATCACGTTTCTATGTTGAGAGCTTGATTTCTTGCGCAAGTTTTCTCGCCTCCAACTTCAGAAATCTGCCACTCATGATTTTATTTCGTGGAGGTCCAGCCAATGGCGCTCTCCGTTTGTACGGATGGCGAGAGCGAGAAGCTCCAGTGGGCTCCTATTGGTGATTCAGCAGAGTCGGAGCCTTCCGTTGCGGTTCCGCTCGGCGAAGTGAGCGAGATCCGCTGCTTGGAGGGTCCGAGTTCCCAGACTCGACTTGGACAGCTCCCATGGTAGCAGCCTAACCTCATTCCCGTCACTATCGAC
>JAADVK010000145.1:0-44361 GCA_023334975.1 Globisporangium sylvaticum
CTCTCTCTCTCTCTCTCTCTCTCTCTCTCTCTCTCTCTCTCTCTCGTCGTGTTAGCTGTAGCTTTTGTTTCTTAGAGGAGTTCGAGTGGCGGGCGGTGGTCGTCGATATGTAGGTAAGTAGGTACAGTACTCTGTTTGGATGTCGGGTTCCACGAGAAAAACGAGCCATCCCGAGCGCGAGGGATTGGGGAAAAATCGCTTTCCATTTGAAAAAATCTGCAAAACGCAATGGAGAGAAAAAAATGAAATCGTGTCAGTGGTTGAGTTTTGGTTGAGCGAGAGCCCGGTTTCGCAGAGTGAAACATGGGTCACCTTGAAAGGTCGCAATCGCGCTTGAACCGACATCCTGGAACAACTGTGTGCAACTTTGTTTCGTGACGCAAGACTCGACTCGATGCATTGGGCTTGGCAGATCGAACCGCTCCTAGGTCTCCTCTGGCTGGCTGCAGTAGTGCTCCATGGATCCAGCAACATGGCGACGGCGCATTCTTCCCCAGATACAAGCGATCCATGCGTACAAGCAGCACCTCGTTTCCTGTTGCAAGAGCAGAAGGAGCAGCTTTGTGGACTTCTACATGACGAACAGTCCAACACTGCGCCAGCGCTCTGTGCATCTGCGGCACTGCGAGCAACGAGCGCATTTCCAACGACAACGAAGCAGCAGCGTGCAGATATGGCGATCCAGCTCTGCTCGCGCGCGAGTGACACTGGTCCTGCTCTCTGCTGGCTGGCGTTCCCGTACCAAATCCGCCAGCAAGTCGACTTGGCGCCAACATTGCTCAGCACCTGCCAGGATGCTCACGACACAAAAGCAGCCGAGTGCTTTCTCAAATGGCGCAAACTCACAGCGTTTTCACCCAAGCGATTGGTCCAAGAGTCGACGCCTGCTGTCGCTGAGCTCTGTAAAGGGTTTCATCGAGACATTGAAGCGCTTGCAACTTGTGTCGAGCAAACTCCTCATTCGCTTGGTCCACTGTTTCGCTTCCAGATGTGTCGGGACGTCACTTCGCTGGTTCAAATCCCTGCGATCAGCGTGTGCGGAAAACAGCTAGCCAATCACAACAACATTCCAGCAAAAATGGTGTCGCAACTCTGCGCAAAGGCGAGCGAGAACGCAAGTCCGCAAGAATGTGCAGTTGCAGCGATTCGACAACTCCGCTGGATGGACGCAGACTCGATGGCGCATCTCTGCGAGCGCTCGAGTTCTGCAGAACCGGTGAGTTGTGCTGTGCAGCTTCGTCGCGTGCTGGAGACTTTATCCCCCCCCCGGCCATGATCGCGAGTTCGACGCTCTTTCGGCAGTTGCTCAGCTTTGCCACCAAACTCGCAATGCGTCGCTGACTGTCTCCTGCGTCAACAAAATGCCAGTGAAAGCCTTCACCCTCTCTCAGCTCTCTCGCTTGTGCTCAAGTTTTGCGTACGGCGAGGGCAATCTGGATGGTCCCGTGCACGCTTCCGAGCGTGTTGCGAGAGCCAAGCGGCTCTTCGGCTTCTTCAAGTTCTCAGATATCGACAGTGAATCGCAATGCACCAAGCGCGTTCTCCGATCACGCGAAGACAATCCTCTGTCAGTACGCCGCTTCGGAAGCGCCTGCAGATTGCGCTCGAAATCCCACGACGAGAATCCCGACTGCAGTGGAGAAAGCTCAGCTCTGCCATCGAGCTCAATCCGAATCTCCAGCATCACGTGCAATGGCTGCGCCGTTTGGGATGAAAGTCGCGGATATTATCACGCTTTGCCGCTTCGCTCGCAGTGATCTTCCCGCAAAATGTGCTCGAAGTCTCTCCGTTTCTTCCCAAGTATCGCGGCAAACCATCGCGGAGCTGTGTGTTGATGCGGAATCGACCACCCCCGCAAACTGCTTATCCCAGCACTTACGGCAGCGAGGAGCTCTTACTCGAGCGGTTGTAAACGAGTGCCGACTCGCAGTGCCAACCCCCGCGTCGCTTGAGATCGCCCAGGTTTCGTATCAGTGTCGGGAACTTGTGCCGAATTGCCTCATATCGATCCACCTGCGACTCCACGATCAGTTTGAAGAAGAGATGGCGTCGTGGAACGGAGGCTACCTCTACGTCGCAGCAATGCCAACGGATGATACGGTTCTTGAATCTTCACCACCGGAGAGAGTGCTGCAGGAGCAATCGCATGCGCCAATCATCAACGGATCGGCAATCTTTCGAGACCTCCATTTCGCCGAACCAGGTGATTTCGTCATCACATTCAGCTCCTCGTCAGCATCGCCCCACATTGAAGTTGCCGAGAAAATCGCTCGCATCCGAATCCACGAAGACAAGCAAGAGCGACTCCGCGTCCGGCGCTGCAAGGCACTCTTCACGCGCTTGGAGTGTCGCGCGGGTTCATCACCAGAATCCATCAACGAGGGAACCACAAACAGCACATCGACAGAGCAGCTCCAGTTCCTCGAACTTTCGAATCAGCATTACTTGGACGCGCTGGGGGTGTAGATCGTACTGGCAAGAGCACTCGGGCGGACTGCGACTTCAAGGCACGACTTCAACGCGCTTCATCTTCGCGATCCATCGCGCCGCCTACCATTTTCTCACGTACGCCAGACATTTCGTTCATTTGCGCCACTCATTACGACATATTCGTCCGTCATCACCAGCACAAAACGACTAACCTGATCCCTCTTCTCTCTCTCTCGTACTCGCCTGTAACAGGGACATGAGCGTTCCAAGCGCGGGAATGAGTTCGTGGGCGTGTCTCGGTCTCGCAGAAGGCGCCAACAAGTCGCAGATCAGATGCGCGTACCATCGTAAATCGCTCGAGTGGCATCCGGACAAGTGGTCGAGCGCCGAGACCGTCAGTTTGCGCGCTCGCGCAGAGCAGATCTACGCGCTCATCACGCACGCGTACAACGATCTCTTCCACGCCGCCAGCTAGTAAGTAGCTAGCACTACGACTGCATCATCATCGACTCATGCACCATGACGTAGTTGCTTGATTACAAAGTTGAAGCGAAATTGAAAGAGCTGATTCCGCAAAAAAACCAAAAAGCCCCCAACTTCAACTCCTACTTTCCCTAATATAGTGTGGTGCATCCCGTTTTACACATTGTTGCGTCAAACCCACCAATCAGAGACGCGTCAAACTGCCACGTCGGCGTCGTGGCGCGGACTGTGGAGTTCAAGCGCCTAGTTCAGGACGGAATCTCAAAACGCCAAAAAGTTGGGAAAGCAGGTGAGGCGAGAAAGAAGGAAAGCGCTGCTGGCGGTGACCGAGCGAGCGACCGAGTGCTGGAAAAGAGAGGACGACCTCTGCGCGTGAAGCAGGAGCAAGAGCAAGAGCGAGAGCGAGAGCGAGAGAATGCAGGACACCGCGCTCACCATCCTGCGCGGCATCCGCAATGGCACGTACTACGGCACGAAGATCCGCGCGCCGCATGGTGAGTGGTCGAGTCAGTCAAGGACGGACAGTCCCATGCTTGTTGGCCCAAGCATCTATTTCTGTTCAACCAATGCAAGGTGATGAAGATTTGATCCACTCACCCATTATGCCAACATGTGTGTGTGCCGATTAGCGTTCGTGATGATCTTCCTCTTTCAGAACGGCACGGTTCGAGAAAAGCTGCGCGGCGTGGTGCGACTGACGTATGAGCACTCGAAGAACTTGGCTGTGTTCGTCGGGATCTACAAAGCGGTGCTCGCAGTTTTGCGTCAAACGCAAGAGCTCAGAGAAGGACCGGTCGATGTGATCGTCGGGAAGCCTGCGGCGCACTGGCACGCTGCTGTCGCTGGTGGAGTCGGTGGGTACCTTGTCTGGGGAAAATACTCGAGCGTGAACTACCAGATCGTGATGTACTTGCTCTCGCGAGTGATCATCAGTGTCGTCAAAGTGCTCGCTGCGCGAGGCTACAAGCCGTTTGCCGACCACAAATTCAACCAAGTGTATCCTGCGCTTGCGACAGTCGTGTGGGCGTCTGTGATGTGGTTGTACGAGAACGAGCGCTCGACGCTGCACCCGTCGCTGAGCAAGAGCATGGACTTCCTCTACGACGAGACGTGCAAGTGGACGAACGGAGTGGCTGATTTCCTGCCGTCGCCTGTCACCGCGGCGGTGGGACTGCTCACGTGGATCCAGATCTAGACATGTGAGTTGCGTGCTCCTTTCTTCAAGTGGCGTTCGTGCCCTCTCTCCTTTTTCTCATCTAATTCAACCATTGAGCGTGGACGCTTCGTTAGGGTGATGTACGCACGCGTGTATGCGGTGCTGGTAATCAGCAACAACTAGCCAACCCAATGAATGTAATAAACAGGGATGCAGTTCTCCACTCGTGTCTTGTGTGTGGCTATTTTCCCTGCGTTAACGTTGTCCCATATGCACGTTCGCGTTTGCATCGCGAATGACAAAGTCCACGCACGCTGCGGGCCGCAGTTCAGCACAGGAGCGAGCGTTAGTTGTCTGGGACGCGTGCGTATCAAAAACAGCTCTTGCGAGCAGCCCTGCGTCGCGTCTTCCACACGTAAGACTTGGGTTATTGTTGTCCCAGAAGCATGTTTACACACGCATCGATTGACAAAAGCCGAAGAACTGCAGTACATGTTCAGAACGGTGAAGTCAGTCAGATCATTGTGACGCATGTGTCATGCGTCTCAAAACTGAGCATGCGAACAGCCTTAGCTTCGCATCTTCACTCGCTGTTGCTGTTTAGTGAGCGCTGTTCACGCGTCCAGGACACATGAGCCGACACAGTCAAGCCAGTAAACAGCATTTTCGCGATCTGCCCGTTGACTACGACGCTTGCTTGCTTTGAAGTCTCCATCAATTCGAGAATGGGCGACGTGGCGATTCGTCATCAGTTAAACGCGCGTTCACGCGCACTCGTTCGTCCACGGAGAGCAGCGCCACACGCGGAAGAGATACGCGCTCTTCCTGCGACGTGCGGGTGGTGGCGTTCTGTCAAACAAATGAAGTCCGCCCCACAGCCACGCGCGCTTTCCGCTTTGTTTTGTTTGTTGCTCCTCTCGCCGTGCGCAGCTCGTCAAACACAAAAGTGCGGCACCTCGCCACATACAGTACGCTACTGTACACACGTCTCACAAAAATTCGTCAGCTTTTCACTTGCTGTCAGTGAACACTCCTGTCATTAATCTCCGTAATCTCGGCGAAACTGGTTTTGATTATCGGCAGCATGTCACAACGAGCATGTCACTATAGCGAGTGTGGTGGTACCCGCAGCGTCTGTGACACTTTTTACCAGATCAGGGTGGGCAACAAAGCGACCGCGTCACACAGGCAACACGCAGATGTGTGTTCACTCCATGTCACTTCAACGCATGCGCCACTGCCGCCGCCGCCAATGCGCATGTATCTCAGCAGAGGCAGTATGTAGCCCACCCACCCATGCATGCGAAGCTCAAGCCAGATCAGCAGCAGCAGTCCAGCACGGCACGGCGGAGAGAAAGCGAAGCCACCTTGCCTCCTCCTTCCTTTTGCCGGTTCATGCCACTCCACACGTCGCGGCTGCGCTGTTGCATGAATCTGATCGCGTCCAAAAAAGTCCCCAGCATGACATGTTTCACACAAATGGAGGCGTTTGCTGCAGCAAAGTTGGCTTGTGCCTGTAGCTTCAAGGCAGCGTTGGGGTGCTTTTCGCCCAACTAAAAAAGAGAGATTCACTTCTGCGTGTGTATAGGGACGCACACGCCAGCGCCATGCGCCATGCTGCTTGGTACAAATTTGCTTGAAGCCCACTCGCTCAATCGCTCAACTGATCGACTGATCGACCGATATATAAGGGAAAAGCCGCATTTTCGCAGTGTTCGTTCGAATTCCTCCTCTTTTTTTCCTCTCCCCGCCTCCATTTTTTTAGTCGATTTGGGAATGAATGGGCAAGAAGAGCGGGAGGTTTCGTCACGATGTGTGCAGTGCGGGAAGCGTGGGCTTGTGGGGTTTGACGATTCGTTAGACTGCGAGACACGCCCCGCGCGCCGGCACCTTGGCACTGTGTGTGTGGCTCGCTTTATCAACGAAAAGCTGTCTGGCTTTCGCCTTCCCACACAGGAATCATGGTGCCGCAATCGGCTCCAAATCGCAATGGCAAAACGGCCGCGAGTGTCACTGGTCTCATTCTTCTTTCTTTCTGGTGAGACACCTGGCAAGGTCAACCGCGCAAGAGAAAGGAACAGCGAGCGAACCCCTTGACGGAAAGAAATTTTAGCACTGTAAACTACTGACTCCGAGTCACCAACATTGACCCGGGTCGCACATTCCCCTCAAAAGCAGTGTTTCCAAACCCACGGGTTTAGTGCGAAACCGTTTTGCAGCGAAAGCTTACCGTAAATAACAAGAGTCCAGTGCAAGGTATGATATAAAACGACACAGTTTCTGTGCTCCGTCTGCCCTCATGTTGCTTGTTGTTGCTGCTTTGCCCTGCTGGCGCGGCGCAGCAGAAGACAGGAGCAAAGCGGCGGCTGAAGAGAAGCGCGGCATCTGAGAAGCGATTTGAATAGAAAAGCAGCCACACACACAGTTGCCCTCTCTCGCTCCTCCTCACGGTCGCCCACCCGCTCGCTTCCCCAGCAACCCCAGCCAAGGACGGACCATCCGCTCGCTGCACTCTTCACTCTCTCTCAAGCCGTCAGTCAAAACCGTCAGTCAGTCACAGCCACAGTCAGGCTTTTCCTTTTATGCGAACGTCAAGCGAGCGAGCAACACGCTTCAGAATCCAACTTTTTGCAAAGAGAGAAGAGTTAAAGACGCGCTTCTCACGGAAACAGATACAGTAAATAAACAGCAACCGAAAGCCCGCTCCGAACGACTTGCCTTTGTTCACTCAAATGGGCAACCGCTACTCGACCCAACAGCAACTTCAGCAGCAGCTCGTGGGGCGAACGGCATCGGCATCCGCGCTGACCGCCGCCGCCGCCGCGCGCCACCACAAGACCCGCCAGTCGCAGGAGACCCAGCGCCGCCGACGCGCGAGCAAGGACCGCTGCCAGAGCATCGCGACGACGGCGACGCGCTCGTCCTACGCGTCGTCGTGCTCGTCGTCCCCGTCGTCGCCGACCCGCGACGATTACATGAATAAGAATAACAGCAGCAACGACCAGTGGCGACAGGGCAAACAGGAACAGGAACAGGGACAGCAGGACCACGACGGCGTCACCAAGATGCAGCACTCGCTCTCGGACTCGACTGAATCTTCGAACGACAGCAGCAACCCGGAATCCACGTCTCCGACGACAGGCACCACAGGATACGCGAGAGCTCGCGTTAGCAGTGAAGAGAACGACGTGGCCAACAGTCTGCGGAGCCTCTACGCAGACGCAGTGCCGAGTCTTGGACGAGGAGACGCGCCATCGCGAAGAGACAACTCTGTCGTGGGCTCGATCATGAACCAGTTGGCGTGTATGCAGTGGCGCAGCTTCATCCCGTGTGGCAAAGACGAAGAGAACGACAACAGCAGCTCATCAGCACAGGAAGGAGACCGGTCGTCGGCGTCGCCCATGTCGTCGTTCTTCATGTCGTACGATATCAAGTATATTATGGAGCAGAAGCACCGCTCTTTCTGGGAACTGGTGCAGAAGCTGCTGGTGCTGAACGACGCAGTGGTGATGATCCGGCTGGTGCTCGAGTATCTTTTGAAGAACATGGAGGTCGCGTCGTGCGCGGTTTTCTTGATCGACCAGAACACGCAGGTCATGTCGCGGTTCTCGCCCGATGAGACATCTGTATCCGGGATCGATCCTGCGAAAGGCCTGTTGGGCAAGACATTAGCATCTGGAGTGGCGACCTGCAAGGCGAACTTTCAGAATGAGCCCGAGTACGACGTTGAGATCGATCTCGACCAAACCTGGTCGAACCAAAAGATGCTCTCAGTGCCGCTCATCGAGAACGACGTCGTCTACGCGGTGATCCAGGCGACAACGAAGAAATCCACACGCAAAGAAATCGACGACCTGCACCTCAAGCTGCTGTCGTGGCTCGGCCCGATCCTGGGCTCGTGTATGCGCAAGTGTATCGAGTTCCACGACGTGCTCTTATCCGATCGCACCCAGAAGGCGCTGCTCCACATCATCAGCTCATCCGACACTGAAGACACGGTGCTCAACTTGGTCGATGGAGTCATCGCAGGTGCCTGTCACATCACGAAGGCGGAACGATTGACGCTGTTCATGATCGACTGGGAGACAGAAGAGCTGTGGTCCCTGTCGTCGTCCTACCACGATGAAACCCTCCGCCTGCCGCTCCATGCGAGCATTCTGGGCACTGCCGCGAAGTCTCGCGTGATCCTGAATGTGTGCGACCCTGCGAACGATCCCCGATTCAGTAGAATCATGGACCACCGACGAGGTGTTCAAACCCGCTGTGCGCTGTATGTGCCGGTGGGTGTGCAAAACACAAAGACTGCTGGAAGCTCACGTCCGATCGCGGTGCTGGAGATCCTGAACAAGGTGGACGGAAACGAGTTCACTTTCGACGATGAGTGCGCGTTCGAGGCTTTTGCGTCGCAAGTAGCAGTGATCTTACGGAGACGGAGCAACGAGATCGAGTACATCAAGCTACTGGCCGACACGCGAGCTGAAAAGGTATTGGCGCAACGTGCGAAGAGCCAAGTGAACATCTTGGAGGTGTACACTTCGTACTCGTCGACGATGAAGGGTCATCCTTCGGGATGCCTGAGGAACTCTTTCCTGAAAAGTCATGTGCGCGATTGCTCCGCGTGTGCTGTACAAAACGCCCAGGAAGGACAATGCGGATTGCATAGTGGAATGAGCTGGCACAAGCCTGTCCTCGAGCGACAATTCAGCAAGTCTGGCCCAGGTCCCAGCATCCCGTCGTGGGATTTCAACGTGTTCCAGGCAGATATGGAGACACTCCCACAGATGATCGAAGACATGTTCATGAAGTTCAAGGTTCCGCAGGTGCTGGGAATTACTCAGGAGTGTCTGCAGAACTTCATCTTGGTGATCAAGGACAACTACCACCCGAACCCGTTCCACAACTTCCTGCATGCGTTCTCGGTGGTGCACACGGCGTATTTGCTGCTGAGCACGACGGAGGCGGCGCGCATGCTTCGTCCGCTGGATATCGCTGGGTGTCTGATCGCCGCGCTATGCCACGATGTGGATCACCCTGGTCACACAAACGCGTTCGAAATCCAGTCGGGCTCCCAGTTGGCGATGCTCTACAGTGACGAGTCTGTTCTTGAGCGTCATCACGCCTACACGACCTTCAAGGTCATGTCCAAGGAAAAGAATGCGAACATTCTGGAAAAACTCTCTCCAGTCGACTATCGTCATATTCGCAAGGTGATTATCACTGCGATCCTGGGCACCGACATGGCTGGCCATTTCAAGTTTTGCGAGACTTTGGAGAAGACGTTGAATCCGCCGGTGCGCCACATCTCTACGAACACGATGGTTTCTTCGAAGAAAGAGGTGAAGCCGACGGATGCGTTCACTAGCAGTTCTGAGAAAGCAAGCAGCTGCTCGGAGATCCGAAGCGTGCTGCGTGAAGCCGTTTTCCAGAGCGAAGGTTCAGCTGCGAACACTCCGAGAAACTCCAACTCGAGCCCGGCGCTCGGATATTGCCACCCAAAGCCGATGTCTGGATCGTCTGCCTCTTCTTGCTCGCGAGAGCTTGGCAACGGGTGGACGTTTAACGGGACTGTCGACGAGCGCATCTTTGTTGTGAAGACGATCGTACACGCAAGTGATCTGTCCGGTCAGGTGTTCTCGAAGCCAGTGGCGCTGAAATGGAGCAACATGATCTCGAAGGAGTTTGCGTACCAGGCGCTCCTTGAGCAAGCAGAGAACCATCCAGTGTCGTACCACCACTTGAACGATCCGCTGCAGATGGTGGAAGGACAGCTCTTCTTCGCTCAGAAGATCGTCTCGCCTCTGTGGGACTTGATGCAGGTGATGTTCCCGGAACTCGAGGTGTGCGTGAAGAATTTGGCTGAGAACGTGGCGCACTACGAGCAGGAACTACAGCGACTGAAGTTCTCGCACCTCGAAGAAGAACGACGCGTGAGCGAAGCTCTGCCGATTCACTACGTTTACCAGGCAAACGAAGGCTTGGCTGTCCCTGGGCTTGCGAAATGCACGCCTGCTCGCTTCAACTCGTTTACCGTGATTCGCGAGGACTCGGAGAGCTTTGACGAGTGCGACCCGATGTGGAATACGTGGAATGGCGACCACTCGATCCGCGAGTTTGCGGCATCGGCGATCGATGCGATCGAGAAGTCTCGCGTGGCGTCGTACGCGCGCTCGCGAAGCGACTCGAACGTGTCGAGCTCCAGCGAAGAGGATGACGACGAAGAAGTGGATGTCGTTCAAGTCGTGGACGAGAACGACAACGCCGCGTTCTTGAGCGACTCGTGAAACTGGCTCAAGGTTGTAGATGGTGATCAAGGGCATGGAAGCTAACAGCTACAACGAAAACAACAACAACAATAGGTAGGATACAAACACATCTAAGGTACAAATAATGTTATAGCGCGCTTTATAAAAGCTGCCAATTTTTCGACACGCAACTTCGTATTTCTGGATGTTGTCTACGAATTCCGTTCGCAGCGGATGCAGAGCTTGGCCTTGGTCTGGAAGTCGTCGTTGCAGAAGAACCCGCCGCAGCAACCGCATTCGAGCCCCTGCGTGAAGAACGCGAACACGGCGTGGCAGCCCGACGAGTTGCAGTACCACTCGGGGCGGTCCGGGAATTCCAGCGCGACCTTCACTTTCTCTGTCTCACGCGGTGGTTGATTGTCACTGGTTGCTTCGTCGGTGATGTCGCTTTTCATGGACGAGAACAAGTCTGCGAGTTGCTCCAGCAGGCCGTGCTTCTCGCTGCTGTCCCTATGCTTAGGTTGTTCCTCGTGGAACTGTTGCCGCCGACACTCGACAGCATCCGTTTCCGCTGTAGAAGAATCGCGATGCGCGGCGTCAAAGGCTGATGATGACGACTGCGGCATCTCTGAGATGCTGCAGCTCAGACTGCTTCGTCGACTCGAGTTGACTGTCGTCGCGGTCATCGCGCCACTGGAATTGCGGAAGCGGTAGCTGTTCTCCACCTTGGCGATTTCATCGTTGTCGTCTCTCTTTGAAGAGGACGTCTCTGTTTCGCTTTCATCGATAGACGAGCGCTCCCCGTCTTCACACTCGCTCATGCTCCGCCGGTAGGACTCTTGCGCAAAAGTATGCGGACACTGGTGTTTGCTGATGCAGTCGGCATACGGTCGACTACAGTATGTGAACAAGCACTGCGAGCACGTCTCTTTCCCGAACGCGAGCTTGTCGATCTTGGTGTTGCAAAACAGACAGATCTCTCGCTCGAGTACGAGGCGCGCAGCGGTGGTGTCTCGAAATCGCCAGTTATGGGCGGTTTCGAGCGGAGTCAGTCCTTCAAAGCTGCCGTTCCAGCGTCCGCCAAGCACAGACTCGTCCGCTCCATAGCATAGAAGCAGTCGAATGGCGTCGGGCTGGTTGCGGATCACACTGAAATGCAGCGGCGTGAGGTTCGTGTCGTCGACATTGTTGACATCCGCGCCGCACCGCTCGATCGCAAAGTACGCGATGGAGACCTGACCGTACCAGATCGCATAGTGGAGGATCTCGTTTGCGAGCACAAGGCAGTGCTCGGCGCACGGGCGGTTGCTGATGAGCTCCTGCCAGTACTGGTAGACGTTCCGGAAGTTGTTGCAGGTGATCGCTCCAGCGAGTTGAGGTGGGAGCGTGCGATGGCGGTCAAACGTCTTTGGCGGGGAAGGCTGGCCGCTGGACTCGTTCTGGTGGGTGCTCAGCAGGAAATGCGCTCGTGAGATATGGACAGTCGTGTCTTCATCGCGCACCAACGGGTTCGCTTTGAACGACAGCGCCTTCAGGACTGCTTGATACGGATCGATTTGACGCACCAACGGTTTGAACTCTTTGAGGAAATCTTCAAACGTCATGCACATCAGCTTCGATTCGAGCAGCTACAAAATAAAGGAAACAGCGAGTTAAAAAATCAAGTGGAAAATGAAGAGCTCAGGATACGAAGTGACAGCTCTCAAAGACAAACCTTCAAGATCGCGAGCCCCATGCGCAGGAAAATGTCTTGAACGCCGACAAAGAAAAGGTCGAAAATCGCGCACGCGAGATCCGTTTTCGTTGACAGCGAGAACTATTTTCCAGCACAATCCACACAACAAACTCGATCAGTCAATCGAGCACAGCACACGCATTGCGATGATATATACAGATCGTGCTCACGCACCAGTGTTGTGAACCACTCGATCCCGTACATGGGGATAACGAATCCTTGAGCGAGCAAGTGCTGGTGGAGATCTGGAAGCTCGCGCTGGAACATGAGGTTGAAATGCTCCAAGTAGTCGTCGAGAAACGTCGAGCTCCGTTGGTAAATCTACAGATACAGATAATAACATGTTAGCACCAATTTTGCTAGATTCAGTAACACCAGATGTCAAAGTATTCAAGCTTTGTAAAGTCGTACCCGTGCAAGGTGCCGTTTCTTCAGCAGATACAGGAAAAGCGCGTACGCGTCTGCTTCTTCGAGCCCTTCGACGAGAAACAGCGCTGCGATGAAGTTCATGCCCTGGCAGTAACCGTCCTCGGCCTCTGAGATCGCATTCAGCACGCGAAACAGCGAGCCTTGCTGCGCACCAATGTCCTTGTCGGGCAAGTAGCTGCGCTCGAAGATGCTGAATGTGCGCGTCACGTCGCGCTGGATCATGCCCGAGCGCTGATAGTCTGGCGTGGAGATCTACATAAAAGCACACGCCAATACCATTCAGCTTGGGTAGTTTTTGAGTAGAACTTATCAACATACCAAAGACTTTTCACGTACCAGATAGAAGATCTCGCGGTGACGCTGCATGAACGCCTTCGGGAGCGCCTTCATCTTCATCCACTGGATGCCGTGCGTGAGCGAGATGAGCAGCTTGCGCTCGTGCTCGTTCGTGAAGTTGAACTGCTTGACGATGTTGCGCCAGAAGAACTGGCGCTTTACGCTCCCACCCGCTGCGCTGGTGCTGCCACTCAAGCCCGTAAACTGAAGCGGACTGAGCGCGAGTCCTGCGAACTCAACGCCGCTCAGCGAGTTGTCGCTGCTGGTGCGACTGCCACTCAGCGAGCTCTTCTCGTCGCTCGATTCGTGTTGCTGCTGCTGGTGCTTCTCACTGTCGTCCATACTGCTGTTCTCAACCACCTGATTCTTGTCGCTATGGTGATCTTGCATTGCAGCCAATGGTGCTCTTGAGCTCATCGCAGTCTTTGTGCTGGTAATAGTAGCAGTAGTAGTAGCAGCACACGACGCCCGCTCGTACATCTCGACGCTCGGTCTGTCGATCGCAATCGTGAAGCACCGCGTGGCGCTGAAATCCGCGCGCTTGACGCTGCTCTCGCTCTTGCGCGTCTCGCTCAGTCCTCCCGGTGGCATGCTCGTTCTCTTCTTGTCAGTCCTAATGAGTCCAGTCGTGGTGGGTCCAGTCGTCTCGTCAAGTGGCCAATCGCTCTCTCCGTCTGGTCTGTCGCAGGCCACGCACGCGTGTGCAGTAGTTAGTTCTGCGCGTAGCGTTCGTCGTCTTGGCCGTCTCGTAGCTCGTAGCTCGTAGCTCGTAGCTCTTCGTTCGGCTGTCGTTATCTTGTTGAACAGCGCATTTGGCTCACACTCAGCATTTGTATCTCAGCGACGTCGTTTCCCAAAAGTGGTTTCAGCGAGAGAAGAAACAGAAAAAATAGGGAAATCTTCGTCGCATTTCAGAGTCTTTTAAACCAATCATCATAGCGTATCTTTGAATACAGATGGTTGATTCGCTGAGAAAGAGGTGATATCTTGTTTCTGCCAATGGGTTGACTGACAGCCATGTTGAAGCTCATTGATTGGGTGCTGGGAGATAAAGCAGGCTCCAAAACTAGACCACAGTGACATGTGGAACACTACATAGGTCCATTGACACACTCAACAAAGGGAGGAAGCTTCGAGCTCTTCGTCATGCTGGTTGACACGGAAAGAAAGGAACGAAGGAAGATGACGGATCCGACGTTCAAAGGCGCGCGCGGCGGACCAGCGGGCGGCGCCAGCAGCGACGCGCAGAGTGGGCGTGGCGGCGACAGCAACAGCGCGTCCCGCGAGAAGCTGCACCTGAAGCCGCAGGTCGTGCGCATCGAAGTGCTGGGCGACGAGAAAGTGGGCAAGACGTCGCTCATCTGCTCGCTCGTGTCGCGCCACTACAGCGAGAAAGTGCCGTCCGTGCTGCTCAACGTGCAGATCCCAGCGGAGGAGAGCGACGAGAATGTGATCATCTCGATCACCGACACTTCCTGTACGTCCGGGTTATGATGTGTTACGCGGTCAAATATGAGAGCTCTTTGGTATTAATTGCACTTCTATGTGGTTCATTGATGATATTGGTTCGATGCAGCCCGCGTGTCCGACCTCATGCGCGTCGCGAATGCCACGAAGCGCAGCGACGCGATCCTGCTTGTGTACGACCTGACGCGTCCCGAGACGTTCCAGCGATTGCGCAGATGGCTCGACTTCATCGCGCGGCACCGCGAAGTGCCGGTCGTGCTGGTCGCGAACAAGAAGGACATCAATGTGGTCACGCCCGAAGGCTCCTACGCGAACCAAGTGCGCACGCTCGTCCAGTCTTATCCTGTACGTCTCGCTAATTGTGTTGCCGAGGTCATTTGCGCTAGTCCTCTCATGTATGAACGAATGAATGACTAAATGCGTGGGTGTCATGATCAGTTTGTTGTCGCGGGCGTCGAGAGCTCTGCGAAGAACTTTGCGGAAGTCGCAAACGCGTTCTACTTGGCTCAGAAAGCGGTGTTGTACCCAACTGAGCCGCTCTACAACGTCAAGAAGAAGGTGATGGCATGGGGGTTTTCTATTGCACTGCAATGCTAATGCGAGTACTCATATGCGCGATTGTTCTTTCGTTTGGGTGAATAGCAACTGGAGCCAAAGTGTCTGAAGGCGATCAAGCGCACGTTCCGCCTCTACAACCGCGATCGCAACGGCATCCTGAGTCGAGAAGAGCTGAACGAGTACCAGCACGACTGCTTTGGGATGCGGCTGCTGACCACGGAGATGGACACGATGATGGAGTTCCTGGCGTCGGCGATTCCCGAAGGTGTCGCTGCGAACGGCAACGGCATCTTTCTTGAGGGCTTTCAGTACCTCTGGCAGCTGTTCATCGACCGCCACCGCCCGGAGTCCTGCTGGCAGGTGCTGCGGAGTCTCGGGTACAACAACGAGCTGCATCTGGAAATCCCACCGGAGCGCATTGGATTGCCGCCATTCGAAGAGGACCAGTCGGCGCAGCTCACCCCGCAGGCAATCGAGTTTATCACCAACCTGTTCAGGCAGTTTGACGCCAACAAGGACGGAAACCTGCGCGAAGAGGAGGTCGACGACATCTTCTCGATCTGTGAGGACGAGCAGGCGCCGTGGAAGACCTGCTCGGCGATCTCGTCCCCGCTGCTGTTCAAGACCGCGGTCGTGGATGGGAAGCCTGCGCTGTCGCTGTCCTCGTGGCTCGCGTGCTGGAGCTTTGTGGCGCAGGAGAACCCGTCCAAGCTGCTCGAAACGCTCTTCTACCTGGGCTATAACGACAAGCTCTACCCTGCACTCGAGCTGACCAAGTGAGTCATTGTTGTTGCTGTTTTTCTGTCGCTAGTTATGAGATGATTGTTAACGCTAAAACTTTGTTGGCGATTGGTGAAACTCTGTAGGAGTCGAGGGCTAACGCGCGAGGTGAACAAGATCGAGCGCAACGTGGTGACGTGTTACCTCTACGGCTCGCCGCATGCCGGAAAGAGCGCGTTCGTGGACGCGTTTGTGGAGCGGAAGGCGCCTGCCCCCATGGCGGACAGCGACGACGACGAGAACATCCTGAGAGCCATGAGCGCTGTGATCGACAGAGATGCCACCAAGTACCTGCTGGTACGTGTAGTGATCCATTGTGTCCTGGGTGTTTGGTATAAAGTAGTTATGGGGATTCACCATTGTTTCTCTCTATTGTCCCGCACAGATCACACAGGAGATCACGGAGAACGAGATTGAGAAGAAGGCCGACGTGCTCTGCATTTTGTTCAACCCGGAGGAGCCCGAGAGCCTCACGTTCGCGGAAGAAGAGTTCAAGAAGCTCCCCGAGTCGATCCCGCGCGTCGTCATCGCGTTCAAGGCGAATGTTCTAAAGAAATCGTCCGAGGCTGGTGGCGACGGGGACCTGGCGACTGAGGCGATGCTCAAACAGTTCCCCACGGCGTTCCTGTGCGATGATGAGACGAAAGTCCAGGATGCGATCACGCTGCTCGTACGCACAGCACTGCGACCGTACGTTGACCATGCATGATTGTTTGATGTCTTGTTACAAGTGATGGTCTCAGCTGACAAATTCATCAATTTCCTACTGTTTTGTGTTGTAATTGACTCTGCAGACCCAAGAACGCGCGCAGCAGGAATGGCAATGTGCTGGGCAGCACTATGAAGAAGCTCTCGTACGTTGGATTGACGGTCGGGTTCGTATGTGCTGTTGGTTTTGTTGTATCCACGAACCCTGAGGCCGCAAAGAAAATGGACGACTGGGGCGAGGTCGCTAAAAGTTTCCTGAGCTCGTTTGCCTCAAAGTTCAAGGCAGAGCCTGCACCTGCAACCAGCTAAAAGTAGCAGTGCAAACAAAAGCCGACGGAATAAACGAGCGAATGTCATGTTTGGGTGTGAAAAGCATGTGTTGTGTTGTGGCTGGGAAATGGTTGTCTGTCTGCATCTCAGAACGTTGGAGACAGGTTTTCTTAAGAGCATGTGTGTTCCGGTGGTCCTTGGTTGCCCTTCACCTGGGACTTCAATGATGACGCTTCGTGTCGGAAGATGCTGCTGTCACGAGAGAAGAAGAAGAACAAACAGGAGCGCCGAAGAGGGAAAGTGGAGAGCAACCACCATGATGCGCGTCACAGGCAACAGCAGCAAGACGGAGCGCACGCCCCTGATCCCCGTGTACGGCAGCGACACCGCGCAGACGTCCCAAAAGAGCCGCAAAGCTCTCGAAAGCGCAGAAGCAGCGCGGCGCTTCTCGTGATCTCGGCGCTGGCGCTGCTGCTCACGTTCGGCCTCGAGACGAAGGAGAGCAACAGCAGGCTGTTCCGCGCGCCGTTGTCGCCAGCTTCTTCTTCAGGTGGTGATAGTGCTGCTGATGTCGCTAATAACGCTGTGGTGAGCAATGCCAAACAAGCAGATAACGAAGAGTTCTTCTGTGGGTTCGCAAACCGCGAGACGGGATACATCAAGCTGCCGAACAAGAAGGACGACCACTACTTCTACTGATACGTCGAGTCGCGCAGCAGCCCGTCGAAGGACCCGCTCGTGCTCTGGCTCACGGGTGGACCTGGGTGCTCGAGTCTCATCGCGCTCTTGGGCGACAACGGACCCTGCAAAGTGCTCACGAACTCGACGGCGACGCTGAACCCTTTCTCGTGGACGAACGAGGCGAACGTGATCTGGCTGGACCAGCCCACGGACGTGGGCTTCTCGTACGGCCCGGACGAGGACCTGGACCACGACGAAGACGACGTCCAGGAGAACATCTACTGGTTCCTCCAGAGGTTCATGGAGAAACACCCGGAGCTCATTGGCCGTCCACTGTTTATCACGGGCGAGAGCTATGCGGGCCACTACGTGCCTGCTACAGCGCACTACATCTGGCAGGAGAATGAAGCTGCTTCTACTGCGAACAAGACGAACGCGACGGTGGCACTCAACCTGCAGGGCATCGCGATCGGCAATGGGCTCGTGAACCCCGTGATCCAGAGCGCGCATGCGCTCGACATGGTCAACAACTCGTACAACGTCACGCTGCTGAGCGCCTCTGAGCTGGAAGTTGCGCAGAAAGCGCTGCCAAAGTGCACAAAATTGCTCGAGGACTGCCAGGACAACTCGGCAGTGTGTCTCGAAGCGCTTGCGTACTGCCAGGGGAACATCCTGGGTCCGCTTGCGGCATCGAACCGCAACCAGTACGACATCCGCATGGAGTGCCACGAGTAAGACTCGGTGAACTGCTACGACCTGCGCAATGCGACGGCGTACCTGAACTCGGAGACTGTGCGCAAGCACTTGCATGTGAGCGATGCGCACGTGAAGAAATGGGAAGAGTGCAGCGCCAAGGTCGGCATGGGCTTTGCGGTCGACGTCATGCGCGGCTACAAAGGCTATGTCGCGGACTTGCTGAACGACTCAGGTATCCGCGTGCTGGTATATGCCGGTGACGCAGATCTGATGTGCAACTGGTACGGCAACAACGCGTGGACGCTGGCGCTCGACTGGGACCACCAGAAGGAGTTCAATGACGCGGAAGAGCGCCCGCTGCTCATCGTGGAAGGTGCCAATTCGACGACAAGCGCCGCTGCTGGTACGGTGCGCGCTTTTGAGACGCAGCTCACGTTCATCCGGGTGTTCAACTCGGGCCACATGGTGCCGTTCGACCAGCCCGAGGTCGCGTCCGAGATGATCAACCGCTTCCTGCGCAACGAGGCGTTCTAGGGCGTTCGCTCGTGCTTTCTGAGAGAGAGTGTGTGGGTGTGGGTGAGAGTATGCGGCAAGACGGCCATAAAGAGAGAGAGAGTGGGGAAACGTCTTGTGTTCATACTCTTTGTCTGTGTCGTGAATCAATTTTCAATTTCAATTTTGAAGCCATCCAAGTTGGCACCACCTTAAGCAACTCATTCGTGGAGTGGTGCACATCAATGTATGAGCTGATTGCGTGGTGCACACCAAGTTTTTGTCTCATTGCGTAAACATGTTTTTTGTTAAAAATGTCCCGAGATGGCTACTTTGAAAAGTTTACTTGGATTCAGTATGGAAATTGAGCCTTCCATCTTTTTTTATGGAAGGAGCGATTTCCATACTGAATCCAAGTAAACTTTTCAAAGTCGCCAAAAATCTATTTTTGGCTCGATGACGCGATCGGAGGCGTGGTTGCGAATAGAGTGGTACACTGTACCACTCGCGTTTGAATAATGGCCAATGGAGCTCTCAGAAGAGCGCAACTAAAGTTCTCATTGGGCGTAATTCTGAGAAATAACACCCTCAAACCTAGCAGTGATGACGCCACCTTGTACCACTTTCAGCGGTGCATTGTGTGGACCACACCACAAAAATCTCAAATTTGAAGTTTTTTCGTGACCTCGTGTGATCACATATCACAAGTGCAACAGGGTTTTTAATCTTGAGCTGAGTATCGACGCCGCAACTGCCGCGGATTACCTACCGAGTAAGAGAGAAAACAATATTCCCTACTTATCTTGAGAGAAATGTCCACCACACTGATTGGGATATTACCGTCCACGTGGTAGTTTTGTTCACGCATGAAATCAGTGGATTTCATGCGGCCATATCCACCCATACTTAAATCAACATAACATCCTCTTCGAATGTATTTTTTTTCGAAATTTGGCAACTTTGCAATCGCATAGTAAAGTCAAGATGTATGGCTAAATTTCTATTTTCTACCAATCAGAAAGGGACGAAATATTTCACAAGCGTAAACATTTTGTGAGAGTACTCTTTAAGGCGGAATATTTCAATGAGGAAAGCCACAAAGGCGATCATTTCGTCCAACAAGCGAGCGAAGCAGTTGGGAACTCGCCTGTCACGAGAGAAGAAGAACAAACAGAAGCGCCTGAGGGGGAAAGTGGAGAGCAACCACCATGATGCGCGTCACAGGCAACAGCAGCAAGACGGAGCGCACGCCCCTGATCCCCGTGTACGGCAGCGACACCGCGCAGACGTCCCAAACGAGCCGCAAGCTCTCGAAAGCGCAGAAGCAGCGCGGCGCGCTTCTCGTGATCTCGGCGCTGGCGCTGCTGCTCACGTTCGGCCTCGTGACGAAGGAGAGCAACAGCAGGCTGTTCCGCGCGCCGTTGTCGCCAGCTTCTCCTTCAGGTGGTGATAGTGCTGCTGATGTCGCTAATAACGCTGTGGTGAGCAATGCCAAACAAGCAGATAGCGAAGAGTTCTTCTGTGGGTTCGCAAACCACGAGACGGGATACATCAAGCTGCCGAACAAGAAGGACGACCACTACTTCTACTGGTACGTCGAGTCGCGCAGCAGCCCGTCGAAGGACCCGCTCGTGCTCTGGCTCACGGGTGGACCCGGGTGCTCGAGCATGATGGCGCTGCTTTCGGAGAACGGGCCGTGCCACGTGCAGCCGGATCTTTCGACCAAGATCAACCCGTACTCGTGGAACCGCGAGGCGAATGTGATCTGGCTCGACCAGCCGACCGGCGTGGGCTACTCGTACGGCGAAGCGAAGGACTACGACTCGGGTGAGTTCAACGTCGGCGAGAACATCTACTGGTTCCTGCAGGAGTTCTTGAAGAAGCACCCGGAGCTCGCGGACCGCGACTTCTTCGTCACGGGCGAGAGCTACGGCGGACACTATGTGCCAGCGGCGGCGAGCTACATTGTCAAGCAGAACGTCAACCCGCACCGCGGCGCGGACACGGTCCACATCAACCTGGCGGGTATCGCGATTGGCAACGGCATCACGGATCCGATCGTGCAGTACCAGTACAGCGTCGACATGGCGTTCAACTCGTACAACGTGTCCCTGTTGGACGACGCGCAAGTTGAAGCGATGCGCGCCGCGCAGCCAGTGTGCCATGAGCTCACGGTTGCGTGCCAGCAGAACTCGACTGCGTGTCTCGAGGCGCTGGACTTTTGCTCGGAGAACCTGGAGACACCGTACTTCCTCGCGAAGCGCAACCCGTACGACATCCGCCAGGCGTGTGACGAAGAGAACGTGATGAAGTGCTTCCACTTTGAGCACATTGACGCGTACTTGAACTCGGAGAAGGTGTTGGCGCAGCTGGGTGTCGACACGAAGCACTCGAAGGTGTGGCGAGAGTGCGACGGAACCGTCGGGTCGGGCTTCGCCTACGACCAGATGCTCTCCTTCGCGGACGACGTGAAGCTCACGCTGGACGCTGGCGTGCGCGTGCTGATCTACGCGGGCGATGCGGATCTGATGTGCAACTGGGTGGGCAACCAGGCGTGGACGCTCGCGCTGGACTGGAGCGGCAAGCAGCAGTTCAACGATGCGCCAAACCGCGCGTTCGTGACGTCTGAGGGTTCCGACGCGGGCCGCGTGCGCTCGTTCGAGAATTTTGCGTTCATCCGCGTGTTCAACTCGGGTCACATGGTGCCGATGGACCAGCCGGCGGTGTCGTTCGAGATGATCAACAAATTTTTCCACGACCAGGACTTTTAGGCGAGAATGAGGGAATGGCTCAAGTGCATCAGAAGGTATCAGTGTCACCAGGTACTTAGTGTGACAGCTTGAAGCGTGAGTGATTGAGGGAAGCCTGTGAACATCCTAGAACCAAATTTAATGCACTGATGCTTTCTTGCCGAAGGTTTGTTTTGTAATCGGACTCCAATTTTCACCATTATCGTCTCCGAAATGAGGTTCGTTTTATGTGGACCACTCCAATTACCACCATTCCTTTGCTTTTTGCGCACCAATTGCGGAAATCACGAGTTCAACCAGCAAGAAAGATCAAGAATGCGGAGCGCGTTGGCGGCGCTGGTGCCGAGCGGCAAGACGCTGCGCGCGTTCCTGCTCAGGTGCGTTTACCCGCAGTGCCTCGTAATGTGTCTACTGTATATTCTAGAGCACCTGTGTGCGTTTGTGTGTGTCTCTGCGGGCTCTGACGAGTGCGCTCGTGGCTGCTTTGTTTGGTGACAGTGCTGCTGCACAGCAATCCGTGAGCGACGACTCCTCCATTTCACTTGTACGACGCCTTGCAGCGGTTTCGTGCGCAGAGACCATTTTCCTGTTGGACCGCACGACCGTGGCTCTCTACACGACGCAGGAGCTCCCTCGAGCGCCGTGGAGTGTCTCGATGTCGCTCTCGTTTGTAAGGACTTGTTATATTTTACTGCGAGCTTTCTTATTGCTGCAACGCAAAGGGGCTAACAATCGCGACTGTATTGGTATGCCTCGCTATGCTGTGCGACACAGTCTGAGCTAGTCCATCTCGTCATTGAAGTAAGCTTTTTTTCTATTGCCGTTTGCCTATTGAAGCATCTCTGTCTTGGCTGACCTGACCTTGACGATGGCTACATCCACTTCACGCAGCGACTGTTGATCCGGAAGCGGGCGAATCCAGATGACTCGAATATCCTGACGCTCGGATATCGCGAAGCTGCGCCGGGCCCCTCGGGCCACCGCGTCTCATCGTCGAATCGCATCATGTGCTACTATCCAAACACGCTGGTGGCGCTGCTCAAGAAATCGACTTCCTGGCAGTCGCTCCATTCTGTGATAGGAGACGATCTGATGATTCACTTGTTCATGAATTACGTCGTCATCATGGAGCTACAGGGGTCCAAGCATTCCTGCATCCAGGTATTTGTCGGTGTTGTCATTGTCATTGTTCTCACTTCGAGGTTCTGGGGTTCGAGACACTCAAAAATGCGGCGTCTTGCGTTGCTGAGTATAGGTGGCGGGCAAGAGTTTGCGTCAAACATCCATGCAGTCATCATCCAGCAACAATGCGAGCAAACAACAACAGCAGTTGTTGATAGGATCCAGTACCAGCAACAAACTCAAGCAGCCTGGAAAGGACTTCCCGATGAAAGACGGCGCGATCTCAATCAACCAGGTGCTCTATGCTAGGCATTTCCGCAAGAAGCGCATCTTCTCTGGCTCGCATGAGCTCGTGGAAGCGGCAAAGAGTCCCGAGATCTCCAATGGGGTGGCGGGGCGGCTCATTCGGACAATCTTTAATCAAGCTGACGCGAAAGGAAGCCAAAGCAAGCGTTTACCGAAGCGGCTTGTCAACCTCGTTCCGACCATCCAGGCGCTGATAACGCGCTTTCGAGACTTTGACGTCGAAGCCTTTGTGAAGAGTGTGCTTCGAATCCCACCCAAGTTTCGAAAATTCATGCACGAAAACCAGAAGCTGAAAGGAATCGCAGCGAGATCGCCCAGCAAAGTGGTGTCCAACAGTCTGGAAGAGATTTGCGCGATGGAAGTGAACGCGCTTGAGAGTGAGTACTTGAGCCAAGAAGACAGCGACAGCGCGCAGTCCGAGAGAAAGCGCAAGCGGCGAGAGCAGGCAATTGAGTCACGATCGTGTGCGTCAGCTGCTGCATCTGAACCCTTGTTGCCACCGAGCTCAACGTCAAGAAAGCGACCACGGACGACTACGAATCCATTGCCAGATGCTGGAAGTACTTCGAAAGGTAGCAGTGGTCTGGCAAAACTGCGCGAGCACCGGGACGAAATCTCCCAGCTGGGGGAGTTTGTCACTCCGAAGAAAGTGGTTTTCCGACTGCTTCGGAAGTTTGTCGCGCAAGTCATTCCGAAAGAAATCTGGGGACAGAGCACGACGAAGAACTGGGCGTGCGTCAAGAACCTTCTACAGCGGTTCGTGAATTCGCGAAAGTATGACGTCATATCGCTGAAAGAGGTACGCTGTTCTTTCTCCTAAAAGGACTTCGTCATCTGTGACCAAGGTGCTAATGTTACAATGATTTATTGTGAATAGTGCTGCAACGAGATGCAAGTGAAAGGCGTGGAGTGGATGAATACCCAAGGAAATCCGTCAAACTGGTTCGTGCACATACTATTACTGACTGCAATCAACGAATATGTGCCGCATACACTAATGTGCCATTTTTATATCTGAAGCCCTCCAAACGAACTGCTCAAACGCCAGGAACTCTTCCAAGACATCATTACTTGGCTGTTGAAGAGCTTGGTGTTCCCATTCCTGCGGAACCTCTTCTATATCACGGAGCGCGAAGGAGGGTCGAATGAGATCGTGTACTTCCAGCGTGAGGTCTGGGATGCCATCAGGTTCGTATTCTACGCGCATTTCTCGATGCTACTGTTTCGAAAATATGGTCGCTGACTGTCCACTTCTATAATCCGCAGCAACGTGGCGGTGCACGACCTAAGTGCTGGAGTTCTGCAGCCCGTCAGCAACGTCACTGTACCAGAGCAGCCCCGACAACTAGCGACCTCGCGACTTCGCTTGCTTCCAAAAGTGAGTGGCATCCGCCCGCTGATGAATCTCTCGTCTCCAGTTGATCGCAACCAGAAATCGGTCAACAAGGCGCTCGAGCCTCTGCACCGTGTGTTACTGTTTGAAGCGGATCGCCAAGCAAAGCAGCTTCTTGGCTCGACTGTGCGGAGTATGGACGAGATCTACCAGAGAATCAAGCCACTGTTCAGCGGAATGACATCCTGCAAGAGCTGCAAGGAACGTCTTACAGAGGATCAAGCACCGCCTGCGTTATACTGTGTGTCCGTTGATATCGAGCGGTGTTTCGACACAATCCACCCTCGCAAGCTCTATCGAATGCTCAAGAAAACCGTTTTAGAAGACGAGTACCTGATACGGAAGCATTGGGTCTACCAGCGAAGCAATCTCGTCAACATGGGCAGGAGGAGCAACAGCAAATCTAAGCGAAAGGCGAAGACGTCGCTCATTTTCAAGATGGAGCGTCCAGCATTCCGATCTGGCGACCTGCAGGGTTTCGATGAGCTGGTGACGAAATCCAAAAAGCGGAATGCGGTTTTCCTTGACGGCGTGCTGTACGACTACCTGCCGAAAGCCAAGCTGCTCAGTTTGCTGAAGGAGCATCTTCTAGCGAACGTTGTGCAGATCGACGACCAGGATTTCGTGCAGAAGCAAGGAATCCCGCAGGGGTCAGTGTTGTCCACCCTACTCTGCAATCTCTACTATGCGAACTTTGAACGGAAAGTGGTCTGGCGGCGTCTCGGCAAATTCTATGCAGCTGCTGTTGTGGACGATTCGAGAAGTTCCTGCCATCATGAAGAGCTGATGCGCTACACTGACGATTTCCTGTTTGTCAGTGCGAATCTGAAGCGCGCGCAGGCGTTTGCAAAGCTCATGCACGAAGGCAATGCGGACTACGGTTGCTCTGTGAACTTTGCAAAGAGCCGCGTCAACTTTGAGGTGTCCGTGCAAAATGAGAAGAACGTGCTTCATGCGATCCCGAGATTTGACCAAGACCCAGATGACGGAAGACTTGGTTGGTGCGGGATGCTCATCGATCCCATCCGCCTTCAAGTGCACGTCAACTACGAAAAGTAAGTGGTCGTGTGAAATGCGTGATGTTAGCTGTGGGGTCTTGGTGTGGAATACTGAGTCCTGGTACGATGTTGTGGGCATGTTTTAGCTCCCTGACCCAGGCATCGATTCCTTTCGATGAAACCAAGGCTCTCCAGGATTTCTTTGTCAACAAGGTGCTCTCGTCGATCCGACAGCGATGGCATCCGCTCTACTTTGACTCAGCATATCTTTCGAAAGAAACGATCCAGGTATGTTCATGCATGCAAATCCTTTAGAACCCATGGTGGGGCTTTGCTCTGATGAAAATGTGACGTTGGGGCTTTCTTTCGCAGGTGAATCTGTTCCAGATGCTCTGCCTCGCGGCAGTGCGCTTTGCGTTGATCGTTGAGATGCTGCCGTTCGTGAATCACAAGAAAATCGACTTTTTCTACCAGAGCGTCCGCGAAATCATTGCGAAAACCGAGAAAGGCATCAATCGGTGTCTTCAGAGCGCCACCACCAATGGCGATGCACTGGTGAGAGCCAAAGGTGCTCAACATGGAGGAGATCACTCGAAAACGACTCCAATAAATGAGACGGAGCAAAATGATTTGGTGAAAGACGGCAAGAAACAGACCAAGACGCGCAAGAGCTTGCCGTTTAGCAGTGTGCAGAAATACGAGGTACGCGAGTTGACGCTATCGTTGCATGAATTGCTCTCTCAGTCCCTTTTAATTGGCTGCACTGACTGCTGGGCATGGTCGCTACAAATTGTTTGCAGGTCTGGTGCATTGGGCTGCAAAGCTTTCAGCTTGTGCTGCAGAAAAAGCAAGCGCACTGGAGGAAGCGGACGACGGATAAAGGAGCTCTATATCAATGGGCAACTCAGCTGCTTGCCTCGCTGACACGAGATCTGAAGCAGTGGCAAAACGCTTCAGCTGCTCACGCTGGTGAACGCGAAAGAGACGATTGGGTGCGGCTTGCTGGTGACGCACGCAATGCGTTCATCCTGAACCAATGGTTGGCTCCAGCAACTTCAAGGCAGCGATAAGCCGCCCATCCACCTCCGCAATAAAGACGCGACACAATATCCTACGCTGGAGCCCCTTCAGTGCTGCAGAGAAACGTGTTGAAGCATTGAAACCAAGCATTCCTTTGCGAAAAGATCGGGATTGCAGGACGTCGAGCAAGAAAATCCGACGGTATAAACTCAAGGACATGGTGAGCATTGTAAAAGAAGGAGTCAAAAGAAAGAGTCCGTCATTACATTTAAAGTGGCAAGTGACGGACTTGTCGGCATGAGCGAAATGAGTGAACAAGTGTTGTTGGCACAACGCAAACAGAATGACTGTGCAAACAAACAAGCAGGCAACACCAAGACAGGCAAGAAAACGGGCATATCGCGAGAGAAAAAGAGCCACACCAAGACACCTAGAACCTATTCAATAGAATAACGTCACGCGCAATCTCCCATCCGACCTACAAACACCGAGGTTTGTATCATCTCAGAAACTACGAAACAGCATACTGTTTCCGCAAGCCCGTTCCACTCTCCTGCTGAACTCTCCGACTGGCTATTCTTGCAACAGACGCTCTCTCTGCACCAAGCAAAAAATTGCTGCTGCTGATTGCTCCAGAGGATGACGCAGAGAATGCACTGAAGGATCAGGACGAGCGAGGGTCTGTGGCTGGCTGGCATATGGCAGTCTGCCTCCAACCCTAGGACAGCATTTGGGCTCACTCCCAAACGCAAACACCAGCGCACACACAGTCTGTCCATGAAGGAGCGGTCACGAAACAAGTTGCGCTTGTGATCACAACTTTATTCCCAACACCAGCCGGCGAGCAAGCAAGCAAGTAGCAGCGCAACCCCAGCAAGCAAGCAAGTGAGAACAACTCCGGCGTGCAAGTTCCGACTGAGCATTTGCGGCTTTCGTGCACAAGCAAAACAATAACAAGCAAGCGAGCGCGCAAACTTGCGTGTTTGTGTGCTGGAGCAAGACCGGGAGCAAGACCGAGAACAAGCCCTGAACAAGTCTCTGAGCAAACATACAAGCAAGCAAACAAGCAACAAGCAAACAAGCAACAAGCGCAGCCAGCAGCAAGTCGCGTGGATGTTGGATGATTCGCAGTACAACTGGACGCTCATCTACGCGCTCGTGCTGGGGCTCGCGACCGTGACGACACTGCTGACGCTGGCGCTGTCGTTCAAGCAGATCCAGGCGGACGACTCGGCCGTGCAGTACATCACCTACTCGGTCGTGCGCTCCTACTTCGTCTACTCGCTCGCGCGGTTCGTGTTCTACCTCTGCGTGCTGCTCAACTACAGCGGCGTGCGCGACCTGCTGGACGACGTCGAGAACGGCCAGCTCGTGGGCGTGCGCGTCATCTACGCGAGCGACGAGGCCGAGACGTCCAGCAGCGGCAAGGGCATGGTGGTCGCCATCGCGCTCGTCGGCGACGTCGCGCTGCTCTGCATGACCTTCTGGGTCTTCTCGCTCGCGTACGAGCTCACGCGCCTGATCGCCAAGTCCATGGACCGCGGCCGCGAGCGCGAGCAGCAGGTCGTGCGCAAGTACTGCATCCGCACGTACGGCATCGCCACGGTGTTTGCGCTGCTCATGGCGCTCTCGGCGCTCATGTCCCCCAAGCAGGAGCGCACCGTGCGCGACATCGCGCTCAACTTCCAGCTGGCGTGCGTCTGGATCTCGTTCCTGTACCCGCTGGGGTGCTCGCTGTTCCTGTCGATGAAGAAGCGCACACGGCGCGTCGTGCCGCCGAACGCCACTTTTCTGCAGCGGCGCATCCGCAACCTGGTGATCGTCTACTGCGTGCTCGTGTTCCCGGCGTGCCTCGTCGAGTTCCTCATCCGGATCGTGGATGTGCCCATGTTCTGGGTCGGCGTGAGTCAGGCGCTGTACTATTTATCCGGTGGCGCGTCGGCGCTGGTGATCGGCACGAGCGCCACGTGCTGCTACAACACGCTGCGGCCCGTCATGCCTCCGTCGGTGTACGAGCAGCTACTTGAAGAAGGCTATTTCCCCGAAGCGCGAGCGAATTGCGACCGATTCGTCGAGCCGCCGATGTTTCGTCCGATCTTTGTGTGCACTGACATTGAAGGCTCGACCGCGCTCTGGGCGAAAGACCCGCAGGCGATGTCCGACGCGCAGTCGCTCCACGACGACCTCCTGCGCCAGGAGCTGCTGCGCTGCAACGGCTACGAGATCACGACCTGCGGCGACGCGTTCCAGGTGGCGTTCCACCGAGTCTCGGACGCGATACTCTGGTGCCTCCACGTCCAAGAGAAGCTGCTCAAGGTGCACTGGCCGCCGTCAATCCTGAAATCCGACCATGCGCCGCGTGTGTACGACCTCTGGGGGAAACTGGTGTTCAACGGACTGCGCGTGCGCATGGCGATCCACGACGGCGACGAGCAGCTCATCAGCGCCAAGCACCCGACGACTGGCAAGATGACGTACCTGGGCATCAGCGAGATCGTGGCGCGCGAGATGGGTGACCTGGGCAAGGGTGGCCAGGTGCTGATCAGTGAGAGCGCGCTGAGGCTCTACGAAGACGAGGAGGAAGAGGGAGCGAAGGACAAGAAGCTCCAGAGCGCGTTCACGACCCAGAAATACGAGCTCTTCGAGCGCGCGGACCTGGGCATCTCCTTCCAGCTGCACGAACTCGTCTCTGCGAAGATCGGCGACCGGTTCCGCAAGGAGAAGCAGACGCGCGTCGAGTTGGCGAACGCGAGGGTCATGATGATGCACCAGCACCACTAGCATGTAGAGAGAGAGAGAGAGAGAGAGAGAGAGAGAGCATGTGGGTATTGTTATTTAAATATTATTATCAGAAACCTGTAGAGTACTACCAAAACCACTGCTTTGTAGTACGTATCGAATACGATCAGTCTTCTCTCTATGAGTTGTAGCTCTGCAACGAGTCTCTAGCCACTGATGCCAATCCATCTATCCGAAGGAAGGGGTCGGCAGGCACAGCCTTGAGCGAAAAATGATCCTTCAACGCGCTTATACGCAACGTATCCGGATAGACAGCAGCATTTTCACTGCGCAATTGATCCTGCGAACATGGACAAACACACGCGATCATGGAACAAGCTAGAAGCTGAAGAACGATAATGGGCTCTGTGGGAATTCTGTCACTGATGTCGTTGCTGCTACGGGTCGACTTGAGCAGCGTGGCCTTGGGAACGCGACGGGCACTGGCCCCTCCACTCAACACGAGAACCTCGGGACCCCAGCTCAGCCGCGCTGTCAGCGCAAGCAGATACAGAATATGCTTGAATTTGGGTCAGATTTAGAAACGCCTTATTTGGGGCTATGACTCTCTGAGATTCAGAAGCACTCTTATTTTGGGTTCTCACTGTTCGGTACAACTAGCAAGCACCTTGACTGGCATTATCATCTGCCTCTCACACAGACAGACCGCAAGCAAGCAGCAGTGCTGGGAGAGGCCGACGACCACGAGAGCTCTTCGCCTAGCTGCCGACAGCACCAGCAGCAGCTTCGAGCGCCGCCACCACCAGTTACGTGAGCACCATGTGGCCGCCGCGCTCTGCCTCCTCTGGCCACCGCTTGAGCGGTCGAAGCACGCTGAGCGAGGCGACGGCGTCCTCTGTCAGCAGCTCCTTTGGCGACAGCGACGCAGGCGATCCGTTCTCTTCTCATCCACTCCGCTCGCTCTCGTCGGTGTCTTCTTCCATTGCTGCTGACTCACTCGACTCACCGACGTCTCGGGCTGCGTCTGCCTCACTGTCGCACTCAATGGCGCCGTCGCTGTCGTCTGCTGCGTTGCTCAAGCGAAGCGGGAGCTCAAGCGTCGCCACGGACGTGATGACGTCGGGCTACAACAGCCTCAGGTACACACTCAACTGCGTATCTGTGTGTGTGTGGATGGGTATGGCGTGTATTGATACAGACTGACTGAAGGCTCTCTGTACAGTAGCGACGACGAAGAGTTTGACAACCAGCAGTCAGCAACAGCAGGCGAGACGATCCGCGTCACCGTGCGCTTCCGGTACGTCCACGTTCGTTTGATCCAGACATGTTATAAGACAGGTGGTCTGGTTATGTGTTGATCTAATAACGTGATCCACTATCGGGTTATGATACGTTAGCCCTCTGCTCTCGCGTGAAAAGACCAACAGCCAGTCCGCCTGGAGCGTCCACCCGCAGACCAACACCATCACACAGGTCGCCTCTGCCTCCAGCAGCAGCAACAACAGCAATCCAAGCGCAAGTCCAGACACGTTTGCATCCAGAGCGAGCCTTCACAGTCGCAGTCGTCGCAGCGGCGGCGGAGCGTATGCGTTTGACGAAGTGTACAGTGAGCGCCACTCGACGCAGGCGATCTACGACGGACTTGCGCAGTCGATCGCGCGGTCGGCACTCGACGGCATCCACGGCTCCATCTTCGCGTACGGGCAGACGAGCAGCGGCAAGACGTTCACGATGCAGGGCACGTCATTGAGTACAATCACCAGCAGCAGCAGATCGTCCTCGTTTAAAAGGAGTCCCTCTACGGACGACACAATGGGACTGAATACTAACGATGTGGACACTTTGGAGGACGACGATGCCAACGACACAAAGCGTCCACTTCAGACCGACGGGATTATCCAGCTCGCTGTGAAGGACATTTTCGACGAAATGGCAAAACGACAGACCGACACAACCTTCGCCGTGCGCGTGTCGTACATTGAGATCTACAACGAGACCGTGCGCGATTTGCTGGTGGACACTACAGGCTCAACAGCGTCCTCTTCGTCTAGTGGTGGCGCTACGGTGAACGTGCGCGAACACCCGGTGCACGGCGTGTTCACGGACGCGTCGGAGCGCGTCGTCTCGGATGCGCGCAGCGTGCTGAAAGCTTTACGAGACGGCGAGCGCAATCGCTCGGTCGGCGCGACCAACATGAACGAGAAGAGCAGTCGCTCGCACACGATCTTCCGGGTTGTCATCGAGTCTCGAGCTGCACCAGCGTCTTTATCCCTAGATGATACCGAAGTCCCATCTGACGAGTCCACGATGGAGAAGATCAGCTTTGGCGACTGCGTGCGCATCGGATGCCTCAACTTTGTTGACCTCGCGGGCTCTGAGAGCTCGCAGCGCACAGGTGCGCAGGGCAAGCGGCTCACGGAAGCTGGTAACATTAACCGGAGTCTACTGGCGCTCTCGCGGGTTATCAGTGCACTTTCATCCTCATCATCTTCATCGTCATCATCTCGCAACAGCAGCAGTCTTCGAGACGAGCCGCACCACTACATCAGCTTTCGCGACAGCAAGCTCACGCGCATCCTGCAGCCGTCGCTGAGCGGCGCCGCGCGCGTGCTCTTTATCTGCTGCGTGTCACCGGCGATCCAGTTTGTCGAAGACACCAAGAGCACGCTGCAGTTTGCGAGCCGCGCCAAGCGCATCCATATCCACGCGTCCGTGAACGAGATCGTCGAGAATGAGAGTGAGAATGATAAACGCGCAGTCGTGATGCGCGCGCTGCAGCAGGAGAACGAGGAGCTACGCAAGGACCTCGAGAGGATGCAGGGCATGCAGGAGCTGGCGACGAATCTCAAGAAGCAGATCCAGATGATGGAGATGGAGATGCTCATCCGCGGCAGCGAGTCGCGCGAGAGCCTCACGGGACTCATGTCGTCGCTCGAGCTGCGCGAGTCCTTTCGGGCATCGGACTGCACGAGCGCGTTCATGCTCGGGGACGATGGTGAGTTCAACGACTACGATAGCGAGTATGACGAAGTGCAGCCCGAGGAAGAGCGCGAGTCGATCGGCGACAGCCAGTCGTTCTTTGTCGAGAACCTCATTGACCCGAACGACATGACGGACGATGACGAAGAGGAATACGACGACGCGTTCATCTCGGAGCGCGAGCCACCGGAGACGATCGTTGAACCCGTTGCTCACAACTGCCTCGAGTGCGAAGAACTCCAGTTCGAACTCAAGACGATTCGTGAAATGGAAGCGCAGCAATTGAGTGTCATTGCCCAGCTAGAGGCCGAGTTGACCAAGCAGCAACAGCAAGTGCAGCTCGCTGAGGCCCACGAGAGCTCGCGGCTGCAGGAAGTCGAGTCCCAGGAACGCATTCACCAGCTGGAGCTCGACTGCGTGGCGCTGCAGAAGCTCGCTCACGAGGCCGAGGCTGCGTCCCAGAAGAAGATCCAAGAGCTACAGGTCGAATTGGCGCACGCGAGCAAGCTCTCGCAGCACCAGAAGCTGCTGCTCGACGCGCTTCAGCAGGAGAGCAACCAAATCACAGACGAAGAAGAGCGGCTGCTGCTGGCAGAGAGCGGCGGGGTCCTTGGTGAAGAGAGGACGCACCCCAGCACCCAGGACTTCAGTCTCAGCCTGCTGCTACGAGGCTGGGGACGCGCGGAGAGCACGACGCTGCTCGTGGCGCTCGTGCTGATGTGCGCCACGCTCTACTTCTTCTCCGAGGGCTTTGCGTCGGTTTTCCACCGATAGATAAAGTGGAGAATTGGTGATTCGGAACTAGGAACTGTCGAGAGGTTTTGATTTTTTGACGCTGGGGTTTTGATTTTGTCACGGTCGTCAAGGGGGAGTTGTCCTGTACTAAGTACTGAAATATGGCCGCGAGTGTGTGAGTGAGAGTAGTGTGGATGACCAAGTAAAGAGTAGTGGATTTGATAGCAAGAGAGAGACTCGAATGGTGTTGGGAAACGGTTGGGCTGCACTTTGTCTTGGTTGACTTGCTTGTCAAAATCAACTCTGCTTGTGTATCGTGAAATCTGATAAAATAATTTCAGCCAATCATGATTCCATTTGGATATTTATACCTCTTTTCATTGGCTGAAAACGAAGTATTTCGTGGCGCTTGGTTTACTGTCGTGGAAACGAAGCAGACGCATTTTTGAGATAAGAAGACAAGAAGCAGAAATGTGGAGAGGACGCTGGCGGCCGCACGCCGCGCGCGCCACCTCCGCCGCCTGGCTGCGCTGCTCGGTACGCACACTGAGCACTAAGCTGCACCCTCTCTCTCTCTCTCTCTCTCTCTCTCTTCATTTGTCGATAGTGGTGGTCTCACACGTCTCTCTCTGTCTCTACGTGTAGTCGACAGCATCAACGGCGTCCGTCGAGTCGATGGAGGCATACGTCTCGCACGTGACGGTAAGTGGTCTCATTGAAGCTCTGTGTTATACGCTACAGCTTATCTAACGCGTACGTGTGTATGACATAAATCTACGTGTGCGTACAAGCAGAGCGGGAGCCAACTGGGCGGCGCGCTCGGCCACCGACAGACCCGCCATGTCGAAGAGCTCACAGACCCGCCGTTGTCGTCGTCTTCTTCGTCGCCGTTCATCCATCCGACGGCAGTCGTGCACCCGAACGCGTCGATCGGCCGGAACGTGCACATCGGTCCCTACAGCATCATCGGGCCCGACGTGGAGCTGGACGACGGCGTGTTCCTCAAGGCGCACGTGGTCGTGGAAGGCCGCACGCTCATCGGCAGCGACACGGTCGTGCACCCGTTCGCGTGCATCGGCGGCGAGCCGCAGGACAAGAAGCACTCGCAGTACAGTAGCTCTTCGTCCTCCAGTCGCTCGTCGCTGGTCGTCGGCCGCAACTGCGTCATCCGCGAGCATGTGACGATCCACGGGAGCACGTCGTACACGCTGGACACGCCCACAAAGGTCGGCGACGACTGCTGGCTGCTCTGCGGCGCGCACATCGGCCACGACTGCGACGTGGGCGACCGCGTCGTGCTCTCGAACAACGTCTGCGTGGCCGGCCATGTGCAGATCGGCGACTTTGCGATCATCGGCGGCCAGGTCGGGCTCAAGCAGCATGTGAAGATTGGGAGCTTGGCGATGATCGGCGGGAAGAGCGCGGTCGACGGCGACGTGCTGTCCTATGGCCTCGCGATCGGCAACCGAGCCAAGCTCGCGGGGTTGAATCTCATTGGACTGCGACGTGCCAAAGTACGATATGAAGGGATTGTTAAGGATGGCTATGTGATTACAGGATACTGACTGGATGGGCGGGTGTTTGAATAGGTCTCGCGCCATGAGATCAAGCTGATGTTGCGGGTGTACCGGTATCTCTTTGGCGTGACGTCGTCATGCTCCAAGACGGGCTTTGCGCCAGCGCTCGAGTGCGTATTCTGCTTAGTATTTGATGTTGCTGACTGAGCTCCGTGGGGTTGTCGACTCATTAAGTTGTGATGAATGACTGATTGATTGTTGTTGTTTTGTGCAGCCTGGCGCCGAGAGATTCGATCGTGTTGCGAGCAGAGGAAGTGAAAATGTACTTGCTGGAGAACCAAATTGCGCCGGAGAGCCACCGGATGGTCCACGAAATGGTGCGAAATCAAGAAGAATGGAAATTGGTTTTGTATCGAAAGAACAGCTGGGGATTCGTCTCATCCTAATTCTCATCCTTGTGTACTTGATCAGGTGGACTTTGTGCTGGAATCGCCCTCGCGCTTCCGATCATCGCTGTGTCAAGCTGCGACGGCGTCGTCGCCCTTGAGAATTTGATTTTTACTTGCATTGGCCAAGTTACCTGCACAGAACGCCCAAGTCGACAATTTCATTCAATAGAGTCTCATTATCATCCCATGCCCCAAATGTCTATTTGTCTTCTCCAGGTATTTTCATAGTGGATCAAGAAGTCACAATGGAGCCTCTTGGGGATTTGGTCCTCGACCGTTCAGCACTCACGTGAACCCATTTGGATCAGGACTTTTTGCAGTGCTACACTTGCTCATCCAAGCAACAGCGTGAGCTAATCGATGATGAAGGATGGTGGCGCACCCTCCAAGGCTTCCAGCAAATCTAAGGTCAAGAAGACAAAGGACACGAAAGGCGGCAGTGGTTTGTCCACGCTGAGCCTTGATGCACCAAGTGGTGGTGGCACTAAAAGTGCTGGTGCTGGTGGTAGTGATACCAGCGGGGGTGGGAATCCGCCCACGAGCGCGAGTGAACTCAAGGCGCTGCTTAAGAAATCGCTGGACGAAGAACCCAAGAGAGCGCGCGATGGCGTCGCGAACGTAGCGCCGAACGCCGAGTCCGAGTCCGAGTCGCCGCTGCTCGTGCGAACTGATACGACAACGCCACGGGCGTCGCCTGAAAAGCCCAAAGAAGCCAAGAGGAAGAGCAGCGAGAAGAGGAACAAGAAAAATAGAAAAGAATCGGTGAAGGAGACCAGGAGTGCTCCGATCCAGAGCCGTTTGTCCACGACCAGCACTCCACGTGACAACGACAACAACAACAGCAGTACCGCCAATTCCCAGATTGGCAACGCTCGCATCTCAGGACCGCGACTGAACCTGTCGCTTGGGAGCCGCTTTGGCAGCAACCGGTCGCTTGTCTCCTGCATGCCCTGGGGAGCTGAACGCCTCATCCTGGCAATGGGGACGCTTCGAACGCCGTCTCTCACGACACCTTGCCTCTCGTCCACAGCGCAGGCGCAGGTTGAAGCGCTCGCTCCGATAGCCAAGAAGTGCTGGATCGAGCTCTTCGTCGAGCGGTGTGACGAGCTGCCGTTCGGCGTGTACTCGAAGCCCCAGGTGCAGGTGCATCTGGTCACCGCTTCACGGGGAAGCCAATTCTTCCGATGGTCGCAACGTCGCCCGCAAAGCTCAACTACCCGTGCAGCTACGCAAGTACGTGCAGATTAGCTGGTGCTTTGTCGTATTAGCTTTCCCGAAAGTGATGATACTTACCAACGAACCTGATTGCATTACTTGCGAACTCCAGACGCGTTCAAGTGGTACCAGTCGCTGCGATTCCCGATCGCACTCGTGGACTTCCTGTCGCCGCGCTTGCTGCTGCTCTTTGAGATCTTTGAAATCCCCACAGCAGAGAAGAAGAAGATGAACACGAAGAACGTGTGGACGAAACAGCACAACGGCGCGCGATTCGAGCAAGTGGGCGAAGACGAAGAGGGGCGAAGAGTGGGGTCTGCTAGTGCTACTGCCAGTGTCCCGGCAGTCTACCTGCAGTACCAGAAGCGACGAAGAGTGGTGGTGCCATCGACAATCTACGTCGACATTCGGCCGATCATCCCGCCCGTGGCTGTGATTGGCGAGAACACCGCGGCGGCAGCAATATCCGCAGCTAGTAATTCTCAGTCTTTGACTCAGGAGGACAATAACGCAGAGCCAATTTGCGATCGTCACCGTGATGAGGAGACCAAGAATGGGCCACCTGAAGTGGACACCAACCAGGAGCTACAGCAAACCACTCTAATCAGTCCAAGTACCAACACTGCGCCATCTCAAATGGCGAGTAGGGACACGCAGAAAATGAGCACGATCGACCTGCTCATCGTGTGTAAACGCAGTCCGACTGAGTCGTGTCTCGTTCCGCATCGCGTGCTCTGTCGCCTGCTGACGGGCAAGAAAGGCTGCTCGTGCGTCACATTCAGTCCCTGCGGATTGTTCCTCGCGGCAGCGATCAATCCGGACTGCGGGGGCGACTTTCTCGTTCATATTTACCACGTCAACTCGAGCCAGTTGCTGCAAGTGGGTCGCGGCCATCGCGCCATGATCTACTCCTTGGAGTGGGACCAGAGCTCACAGCATCTCATTTCGGCTTCTTCGGATGGAACAGCTCGGCTGTGGAGACTGATGGCCGCAAGTGGATTGCCTGGCGGCTGTGTTTCGATCTGGCAGCACTCGCCATCGCCGTGTTTCGTGTACTGCGGCATCTTCCATCCTGTGAGCGCTGAGCAGCACTTTGCCATCACGAGTGCTTCGGATGGGCTGGTTCGCTTCTGGAGTACTCCCAGCCAAAGGCATACGGCAAGCCCAGCTACAGGGTCACACGAGTCCGAGCTTGGACGGCTTCGGGTCAGCCAAGTTGCGGTGCACAGTGTTCGCATTGAACCAAAGTCCGGGCGGCTCTTCTGCGGCGACGCGCAGGGTACCCTCACGGTCTGGAAGCCTACGTCGTCCTCATCTTCTTCACAGTCGATTCCCAGTTACGAGCTGATCAAGACCATCCACACGGGCCAGACAGCCATCACGAACATGCAGCTGCACCCGCGGAAGCAGCACTTGCTCGTGCACACGCAGCCCAGCGCCATTCTGCAGTACGAGCTGCGGTCGTACCTGCTGCTCAACAAGAGCTACGCCGGCATCGTGTGTGAGAAGACGATGGGCAAGAGCGCGTTCAGCCCCGACGGCCGGTTCGTTGTCAGTGGGTCGGAGAATGGCGTCCCCCTGCTGTTTGCGAGCGTCCAGGGCCAGAAGTTCGAGCGAGGCATCTGGGGGAAGCCGTTCTTCCACCAGTGCCCTGTCGCAGACGTCAGCTGGTCGCCAGCAGCTCACATCGCCGCGCTCTGTTCCTATGGTGAGTCTCGGGTTTGATGTGAATCTTGGGACTTGGTTTCAATGTAAACTAATACTAGCAATCTGACGCTGGTGTTTCAGGTGGGAACCATCCGATCGTGCTGCTCTGTGCGCATCGAACCGACGAGGACCTCGCGCAGCATCTGCAGGTTGCCGACTCCAGCAGAACAGCAGCAACCTCCTCAAGTTCGTCGAGCGCGTTCACGAGAGAGCTCGTGCAAGAGCGAGCTGCTGGTAGTGGTGGCGATGGGACTCTTCCAGCGAGTGATGATCACAGTGAGCGCGTGCAGCGAAGACGGCAGCGACTATAGGCAAAGGTTGGTACTGGAGGCGTGGTTTGGTGTTCGAAGGAAGGACTTTGTCTTTGCTGGAAGGAGCTCTAATGCCCATCACTTGTGTGCTTGGTTTCTTTCAGCTCACGCTTGAGACCGAGAGCACAGTCGAAGCTGCAGCGCATGCTTCCATCTAAGACCGAATGCTGAATGAAGCATGAGGAGCGAGAACAAACTCAGAGATGTCGGCGGTGGTGATCTCAGCATGATACGTGGCTATTTCTATTCGCTGATAAGAATAGTTAGTTCGCATTTTCAATGAGCAGCTCTAAGAGGTGTACCGCCCAAAGTGATGTCAACACTGGCAACAGATCAAACATTTTCTCACCGCCACAGAGGAGCTCTTGTATATTCCTTTCAGCATCCACACCCATCACTATGACGCAGTTCCAGGATAAAGAACCACATCTGCAGCAGCAGCACCCACAGCTTGGCAAGAAAGCACCGCCTTCGCACGAGAAGAGACACGTTTCCCAGAGCTAACTGGAGATTCAAGCGCTCTCCCGACTGTTTCGATCCACGGGCGGAAGCACAAACGAGAGCGAGTCGAGTTCCTGGAAGAAGCAGACTGGATGGCACGCACTCGAGCAAGCTGCGAAGCAATCCACCGAGAACCTGCTCGCGAGAGGCACGATGGAGACCCAGTTCCCGCTGTTTGGTGTCACGTGGGAGTGCAACCACGTCGTCGCGATCGATCTGTCTGGAAACGGGCTTTGTGGCAAGATCCCGAGCGATATCGTTCACTTGCGCTTCCTCAAAACGCTCAAGCTGCGCAACAACCCGAAACTCAAAGGCACGATCCCAAATGGAATGTACTCGATGCCGCACTTGCGGTACTGCTACCTCGACGGCACGAGTCTGGAGAAGACGCTTCCGTTCCAAACCACGCACTCGTTTCAAATCACGCACTTCCACAGCTCTGGAGCAGCTGCAACCGTCTGCTTCCTCACAACCAACCCTCACGGCACCATCCGATGGACGTCGGACATCACTGAGTCCGAGATGTTCATGATGCATACGTCGCTGAAGAATCTCCACGAACGCCCCAAGACCCAGGAAGCTGTGATTGAGTGCAACGCGCGCAACGCCACCGGTCCCGAGCGAACTGCAGCCGCGATCAAACTGCAGCGCATCTACCGCGCGCGAATCGAGCGCACCAAGTTCAGAAAGTACCTCAAGTCGCTCTTCCAGCGCAACTTTGATCCGAACAGCGGACTGGAGTACTTTGTGGACGCTCGCACGGGCGAAGCGACTTGGGAGATGCCGGCGTTCATCGCATCGCCTCGCCAACAGCAACAGCAGTTTTCTGGCAGCAACAATGAGGAGAGCCACAGCGCTCAGAGCATTGCTGAGGCATGGCAGCCGTACGATGACGGCTACGGGAACACGGCAAGTGTAGTATCCTGATTCTTCACTCGAACCAACTATCTTGTTTATTGACTCGTTCTGTTTGTACTTGTAACCCCTGGCTGGCAGTATTACTGGAACAGCATCACGGGCGAGTCCACGTGGGAGCCACCAGTGTTTCTCAGCCGCATCTACCAGGAACTCAAAGCTCGCTACGGCGCCGACAAGACCGACGAAGAACGCTTCGAGCTCTTCTTCCAAGACATCGACAAAGACAGCACGGGGGAGATCAGCAAAGACGAATTCGCGCTTCTCTGCGGAGAGCTCGGGATGGCGATGTCCAACAAGCAGATCGACCACGTCTTCAGCGAGCTCGACACAAGCGGCGACGGCGAGCTGAGTCGCCAAGAGATCATCACTTGGCTGACCAGATCGTACAACTGACTGGTTTGCTTCGGATCATTTAACAGCCTCAGGATCATTCATAATCGGACAAAATCTCCATGAGCTTCTCGGAATCAGCGATTGTGCGCGTCAGACAGATGATCTGGTTGCCGGTGACCAGATACGTGTCCGTGCACGAACACGTGACAGTGTTTGAATTCGCAGCTGCTGCTGATTGTTCTTTTGTTCCATGTCCATTCGGAATCGGCATTTTCTGCTCCGTTTCAGACGACTCGACCCTCTGGAATGTTGCATCAAACTCGACGATGACTGAATACCCACTTGCATACATGCGCTTCTCATCCACCGAAAGAACTCGCACGCATCGATTCAGCAGCGAGACATACTGGATGATGCCGTGCATGCCGTGGAATGTCCCCCAAAACGGGAGCTCCTCTGGCACTTCAGACTTGATGAAGAAAGTCGGCGACACCACCGGTCCGAGCAAGTGCACATTTGGGACGACGTGGTAGATCATCTCGTGCCCCTCTCTCTTTGTTGCCACACACTTCACGAGCATGATATTCCCTTCGTCGTCTTCTTCCGTGATACTATTTCGCATCGTCTGGGACTCTGTCATCGCTTGCTGCATGCCTTCGTACCACATCGTCCGCGTTGCATCAGACCTCGTCACGAAAGTGAGCGTCTGATCCACCTCACGACTGCGATCAAAGACTTCCACCTGGAAACCGAATGCACCAACGCCTGGATTCTTGACGCTTCGTCCGAACGCGATCCATTTCCGTGCATTGCACACAACGAGCTTCTTGGGTCGCGAGGTCCAGTGCTGGGTCTTTGCCATCAGAAACTGCTTGAGCTTGGTCGTCGAATTCGCCTTCGCCTTCACTGGAGAGCCTGCAGCCGCAGGTTGTGCCGTGACAGCAGCATCCTCCAAGATGAGCAAGCAGCTCTCTTTCTCGAATCGAAGGTGCACTTTGACCCATTTCGACCGCTTCTGATACACATAGCCAGAAATACTGGCGTCGTCTTCAATTGCGTCAAACGATGTCGCTGTGTCTCCTTTCAACACATCAATGATCGACTGTGGGTACTGGCTTTGCGAGCGGCTTCGAAACATATCCGTCGGGTTGATGATTTCGTTTCCCATGGCAAGGTTCTGGGGAGAACCGAAACCCTCTTTCTCCATCGGCAGTCGGCGAAACGGTTCTAATTCCTGCGAAAGGAAGCCCGTCGCAGACGACGAAGGACGCGCAAGTGGGAACACATCGTCGGTGGCGTCACTTCCTCTTCTCCCGTTGACTCCGTTACCCGCTCCACTATTTCTCAGCGAGCCGAGTCCCAGTAGCGCATCATCAAGCGCGTCGATCTGCTGGTAGTGGGATGCCACCAACGACGAACTGAATTCGGTCCAACCTGCAAACCCATTGCAATACTGACGAATCAGCTCTTGCTCTAATCTTGGGGAGCTGCATATCTTGTGGATCTTGACACCGAGGATCGCCAAGTGAGCGTCGTACTGGTGCGTCACAGAACTTTGGTGCAGCTTCCGCAAGATGAAGTCCAGAATCGAGTCCGGAGGACGGAACACGCTGCGCAAGAGCGGGTTGTTCACTCGCCCGTTTGACGCGACCCGATCGAAAAGATTCAGGTATAGCTTCACGATTCGGCAGTGCAGGATATTCGCTTTCGGGAATTTCTGGAAAATGTCGATGAGCGACGTCGCGAGGTCGAACTTTGCCAACTGACTGTCGATAGACTCTTTGCCCATGTGGATGGCAGCATCCAAGAACTCGACGACGTGGATGACGAGCAGGATGGATGCCAGCGGACGATGATTGATCACGCGCTTCCCAGATGTTGGCGAGAAACACGTCGCTGGAGGCTCGATAAAACTGTGCTGCATCTGCCGTCTCGCCATTTCAGGTGCTACCGGCGAAGTAGCCATAGGAAGGACTCGCGGCGGCAGCGTTGACTGATTTTGGAGCTCGTCGCTTTTCGATTTATCGTCTGCGGTGCCCTCTCGATCGCTATCCTGGGAGTCTTCAGAGTCGCTATCACTGAAGCAGTCGCGAGAGGCGAACTCCGAGATTGTCGAAATGTGCTGGTGGTAATTGATCGCAGCGCAGAGCGTTTCCACCACAAGCTGAACGGGCGGCACAAACAAACTCATCTGGGCTTTATCTCCAAGCGAGTACTCAATTGCGCACTTTAGCGTATCGATCACGAGCGAAGACGGGATGCCGGCACCATCCGCGTGATTTGCATCCAGGTATCGGATCTCGGCGACTCCAATTTCCGCTATCCGAGTCACGATTTCCGGTCTCTCTAGAAGCGCCATCATCACGCCGTCTTTGATCTGCTCGTGGAGAGATCGGTCATTCGGGAGAACCATCGGTGGGAAAATCTCTCTTTCAAACGACTCCACGCTCTCATACGACGCCAGCTGGATCTTCGCTTGAATGTAATAGCAGAACGTGTTCGGAAACTGCTGCGTAAGTATTTTCACCAGGATGTCAGCACAGCCACTGACGCGCGCATGGACGAGCGGGTCTCTGAGATTGAACTGAGACGTTGACGCTGTTGCATTAAGCTCTGGCGGCACGTCGATGATCTGCTGCACGAGACTCTGGAGAATCGACTGGAATGGGTACTGCCGTCTTTGCGCGAGATGGATGAGACCATGGAGCAGCGAGGACACTTCTGGGTTGTAGGCATGGCGAGCAAACTGCGCAAAGAGGGTCTCGTTCCCTGGGACGTCGATGTTCGATAAAATCGAATGCACTGATGGGTACACCGCGAAATTCTTGGTGATTCTGCACATGTTCGCAAGCAAAACGCTGTCGATCCCCGTCTCGCGGTCTTCTTCGCCAAGAGCGCTTGGCTTGCCTGCTCCCAATTTGTCTTCATAAACTGGCTTCCTCCACAGAAAACGATACATGCCCGAGAAAATGCGCCTCCACTCGACCAAAGTCAGTTCTTCAATGTGCAGGATGAACCCTCGCACCGCCGCACTCGCTTCGCTCTGGTCGGAAAATCTGCTGCTGCCACCGCTGCTGCTGCCTCGTCCCAATCCCAGTTTCGAGAAAGACGAGCGTCCAAAGCTCCCAGCAAAGTCCAGCAGAAACGGCTTTGTGATCGGCAGAGGCGATGGTTTCTTCTTGTCGGGGCTCTTGGAAGTCGGCGATTCGTTCCTTCTCACAGTATGTGACGATGTTCTATCTCCACCCACTGGCTGCTGCTCTTCATCCTCACGCTGCTGGCCCTTGCTCTTCGCGACAGTCGCTGGGGATGTGGACGAGAGCATCTTGGGTGAGCCGTGCCACGTCATCGCCTTGAGGTAAAAGCGCACGATGATCTCAGTCGCAATGTACGGCCGTCGGTACTTCTCTGGATCCGCAAGCGGGCTCTGGCTCGGCAGCTCTTTCTTATCGCCTTCACGCACAATCGGCAGCTGGTGATGACTCGACTTGTGGTGATGGTGATGTGAGTGACTGTGGTTGTACTGACTGCTGCTCGGTTCAGGAAAGTTCGTCGCGTAAATAAACACCTGCGCGATGTTCTCCGGCTCGAGCAGCATCATCTGCATGGGCGACATGGCGCGCTCGCGCTTCTGCACAAGCGACAGCACGGTCTCGGTCTCGTAGCACGCGCAAAAGACGTTCTGCAGCGCCTGCGCCTGGCGAAGCGCCTCCGAGTTGTGCAGCGCGTGCGACGTCGTGATCGGGTCGCGCACGCCCGATGTCTTGCGCGGCAGGCGCGTGAACGGCGGGGTGCTCGTCAGCGCAGCTAGCGACGACAGCGATGTAGATGCAGACACGAGTGGCGCGCCATGACTGCCGTTCATAGTACTGCTGCTGCCGTTACCGCTAGTTGAAGTCAACGCGGACGTGCTCGCCGCGCGCGACGATGCGTCCAAAAGCAGCACCGACGCCGCCGGCTGATCGCTGCCGCTGCCGCTGCCGTCGCTCTCGGCGTCCGAGTCGGACTCGGTCTCCACCAGACACGTGCACTTGCGCGTCCACATGCCGCTGCCGATCATCGCTCGTCCGTACAACGCGCTTGCTTGCTCGCCCGCCTTCTCGGTTTCTTGTTGTGGGCTCAGAATGCGGAATTGGCGAAACGTGCGTGTGTAGCTGTCGACCTAGCGGGCGTGGGTGAATTACTTCCATGCTCAGGATGGGAAGTTCAGGCTGCTCGGTTTACTTGCTTTCACTATGAGGCAGTTTGTCCCACTGTTCAAAAAGCAATAAGTCACCATGGCATCACTTAAGTCGACAGGAAACAAGACAGTCCGACTGAAAACTCTGGATTTTGAGCTTTTGAGCACTTGTTTTCAAAAATATAGGAAGTTTTCTGACAAGGACGCAACGTTAAGTTGCACGCGCTAAGTTACAAACCGAAGCTGAACAACTTGGTCTGTACTGTTCACGCTGGTGCGCCTGTGCGTGCGTGAGTCCGACGTCACAGCCGCGCAGGGCTCAGGATCACACAAGGCAAGACCTGAACGCCTGCCTGCTTGTGACTCTCAAGCAGAGATGCAAAGTACTTCGAAGAAGCAAGCTGCAATACAACAAGCGAGTGGATGGTGTTCATGTTGATTCATTCATGACTTATAACACATCTACTTGAGACCAAACGTTGCAACCACCCACACACACGCAGTATCCTATAACTTTGAGTTGGAGGCACACACCTCACCTCAACTTCCATTCACACACACACATTTACTCATGCTCTTCCGTGTCCACTCTAGAACGTCGGACTGGACATGTCGGTGTAGACGCTGCAGGTGCCCGTGCCCGCAGCGCCGCGACGCAGACGGATGTAGCCGGCCTCGCCCCAGCGCGTGCCCCACGAGTTCTTGATCTTGAGCGTGGACGCGTC
>JAADVK010000146.1:0-44356 GCA_023334975.1 Globisporangium sylvaticum
AAACTTTGCACATTTTGGGCTCGTCTTGATCACCTTTGTCAATGACATCGCCCATTCGAGGACGCACTTGCACACCTGCTTGGCGCCTTCTTACCCGACTCATACAATTGGCAGTTTGCCGCCAAAATCTCCACTCTCCCAGTCTGCAGAAATGATTGCCTCACGCCAAGGTAACGGGGATGGTGGCAGCAGCCATGACACCCCAAGCAGACGAATTTACGCAATTCACAACGCAAAATGAATTGATGAGTTAGCAGCCTGTGTCGGAATGAATGTCACTTGATGATGCCAGCCAAGTCAGCAGCGCAACTCAATTCGGCTTTGACACCAGCTGGCAACGACCATGTGGCGCTGGATCCCAAGCACCCGCCGGGCGTCGCGCGGCGCGATGCGAGCGCAGCGCGTGGGGCCGGCGTCCGTGCAGCAAACGCAGCAAGATCTGCAACAAAACTCCAGCGGCAACGTCGTGTTTCTGCACGCCATGCGCGGGAGCCGCTCGTTCAGCAGCGCCAACAAAGAGGTGGTGCCGCCTGCTGCAGATGCGAATGCTACTACGGCCGCTCCCCAAGCAGAGAGCGACGACGAGCGCGAACTACGAGATGCAGAGACTCGGGTGGTGAACCAAGGTACGTGGAAAGCACAGTGAAGTCTGTTTATCACGGCGCAGTTCGAGATGTGATCGATAGTGTTTCTTTGTGGATTTTCTCTCGCTTTGATTTGTAATTGTAGGAGCGGAAGCGATCAAGATCACGCGGTTGGGGATGTATGTGAACCTGAGCATGGCGCTCACGAAGGTAAGAGCTTTGGAAATGGATGCGTTGTGCTTAGCACGACGAAACAAATTTTGATTGTTGTCTGTTCTTTGATTAGGGCACGCTTGGTGTGGCGACGCACTCGAACGCACTGATCGCAGATGCTATGCACTCGCTGTCAGACTTGCTCTCGGATTTCGTCACGCTATGGAGCGTGAAAGTGGCTCGCCTGCCTCCAGATCCGAAACATCCATACGGTACGAGTTTTTGAATTTCGCCAGCGTTTCTCTCTGCACGCTGATTCTACCAACCATATTTGTTATCCTTCTTAAATTTGATTTGTCTGTGCGCAAGGCTACGGCAAGTTTGAAGCGGTCGGCTCGCTGTCAGTTGGTGCGATTTTGGTGTGCTGTGGTCTCGGTATCGGTGTCGACGGTCTCCAGAGTCTGCAAGAAGTGTGGGCTGGAGGAGCTGGCCAGGCTCTTCCCGAATTCACCATCCCGTTCTTCCCAGGTATTCCATCTTTCGCTTCGAGTGTGTTGTGTGCATTTCGATGTTGCTTCCGCTAATCCGTCTTTTTCTCGTGATGCAAAATAGACCTGGATCGCAATGCACAGCTGGCGCTTGCTGCAGGTGCCGCTGGGGTCTCGATCCTGGCGAAAGAAGCACTATACCACGCTACAGTCAAGGCCGGCGAGGAAGCGCGAAGCAAGGTATGACCGTATCCAGATGTGCTGTGGTATCTGGAAAGGTATTGACTAACTCACTGCTGTCTTCGAATGTGTCGCTGTCTATAGGTCTTGATCGCGAACGCATGGCATCACCGCACGGATGCGATCTCTTCCGTCGTAGCGTTGGGTGAGTGTCTCTAAGTGCCCTCAAAGCATAGATGAAGGTGAAGCTGCCGCTGACTTGTTTACTTGTGTAATTTCTGTGCAGGCGGTATCCTCGGAACGATGGCTGGCATGCCGCTGCTCGATCCAGGTACGAGCTTTGAATGATGCGAGTCTATCGCATTACAGCTTGCATTTAACTGTGTGTGCGTGTGTTTGTTTCCACAATATATCAGCTGCTGGTATTGCTGTCGCTGCCATGATCGTCAAGACCGGTGGAGAAATCTGCATGGACAGGTACCAAACAATAGCTCCCTCTTGACTTCTTTCCTGTTACCCATGACAATATTGTAACCAAACCACACTGTGTCTGTTCCCCAGTGTGCGAGAGCTTACAGACAAAAGCGTCGAAGCAGAAATCCTAGAGCTCCTCAATGAAGTGGTGAGTTGTGTTTTCGGAATTGTATCGCATTCTTTGCAAGCGCTTTCGGAAACGGTCAACTGACTGATGTTTTGCTGTCGACATGTGGTGTTTGGCAGTCTCGCAACGTGGATGACGTTCGCCACGTTTCGCACATTCGGGCACGTCGCATGGGTCCATACACTCTGGTGGACTTGCGCGTTCATGTGAGTTTGCAGTTTACAAGTAGTGCTCCTATTGACCAAGCAACGATGCAAATGTGAACTAACCTGCACCAATTTTGTTTCTCTGTGATCAATAGCTGCATGCGCGGACAAGCATCTCGATGGCGCAGCAGGTGCGATCAGTCAACCTCTCGTTGCCAACGCTCGCCTATCAACATGCATTAACAAATGTTCGTCGTATTTGGCTTGCTTGCTTGCGTGTAGATCGCTGCTCGCGTCCGATCGCACATCTTGCGCAAAGTGCTCGACGTGTCGGAGGTGCTCGTGCACATCGATGTCGAGTTTGGTGAGTTGCCACTGAAGGGTTTAGCGGCTGTGGTCACACGTATCAGGTTTTCTCATTATTGTACCGGATGAATCTTTTATTATTTCGCAGGTGCTGCTGATCGGTCCAAAGTGAGCAGCAAGCTGCTCTTTGAGAAAGAGATGCGGCCGTACAAGGAGATCCGGAAGGACGTCGACACGGTGCTCGCTGGGATCCCCGAAGTCATCGCGACGACGCACGTGAACACCCACTGGGTGCCGTACATCAACGGAAGCGGCACCGTCGTCGACGTCGCCATTGTCGTGCACCCCGATCTGAAAGTAGGAGACGCGCACTCGGTCGCCAAGCGAGCCCGCAAGTACGTTCTTTTTGTTATATCTGCCATGCAATTATTGGGTTATGTTTGTGATAGTACTCACCGTTTTTGTACGTCTTTATCTTGCAATGGTTTATCACTTACAGAGCCATCGAAGCCATTCCGTATGTGTCGGAAGCCGACATCCACTTGGAGCTCCTTGACGAAGACACGGACGCTGCGACGACAGCGTAACCAACGAGTTTGAAAAACCGCAGCAAATGTTTCATCCAACAGTGAAAAAAAGCAAACATAACAACATACACGACAGTTTTGACAACAGCAAATATGCATGCACAGCTCAGCTCATTGCGATCGGGAGTCGCTGTACAAAGGTACCACTAGCCAGCGAATAGAAGCCTAATGAAGACACCAGGAGGGCTACGCACTGTCCTTCAAAACTTCACCAAGGATCACCAAGAGCGCCAACAACGTCAACATGAACCCAAAGCTTGAGATGGGTACATGCATTTTCGCACTTAACTGAGCGTCTACAGTGTCCGTCTAACATTTTACACTCATCAAATTCCCGTGGCAATCATCACACAGACTGTTTGGGCAAACACCGACTCAATCTCGATTTAGTGCCAAGGCACTCATTATGTATCACCTGTCACTTTGGCTTTGCTCAAGCAATTTTTTTCACCAGAACAGTCAACGAACTGAACGACCAGAAGGGCAAGCGAATCTCATTCTCATTTTCAAGCTCGCCCCCCTCAGCACACGCACGACACACCCGAGAGAGCGCGATGGCCGACCAGAAGACCGCAGCAGCACCCGCCGCCTACAAGCGCGGCTTCGCGATGGACTTCCTCCTCGCAGGCGTGTCCACGAGCGGCGCGTGCGTGGTCTCGAACCCCATGGAGGTCGTCAAGACGCGCATGCAGCTGCAGGGCGAGCTCGCCAAGACCGCTGTCGCCGGCAACGCCGTCCCGACTGTGCGCTACCGAAACTTTGCGCACGGGTTCTACACGATCGTCCGTACCGAAGGAATCGTGGGTATCCAGCGAGGGCTCCTGCCGGGCATGGCGTATCAGGTACGAAGGCTTCAACGGGGAGCTGCGTTTATACTTCTGTGTGTTGGATTACAACCATGACACTAAACTGGATTGCATGGCGCTCTGCGTAGACTTTTCTGAACGCACCACGCCTGGGACTCTTTGAGCCGATCCAGAAGCTCTACGGGGCCACGGACCCAACGCACTTCTCGTTCCCGATTCGAAACGTCGCAGCCGCAGCAACCTCAGGTATGTGCTAGTGATGTTTTTCATGATGTCTTCACGACATGGATATGCTTCACTCGGGCCAAAGCGTGCTGACGAATCTGCATGTCATATTTATTCTATGCAAATGCCTCGCAGGACTGATCGGCGCGTGCGTTGGAAGTCCGTTCTTCCTCGTGAAGGCGCGCATCCAAGCCGCGAGCGCAGCAGCGACGATCAATGCGCAGTACGCATACACTGGCATGGTACGGAACTGCAGAGCAATCGTGTTGCTATGGTGTTGAGTCTGTTATCATTGCTAACTAACGATTTTTGGTATTTGATGCGCTTAATGTACAGGTCGACGGCTTCCGACAGATTCTGGCGACTGAGGGCGTCAAGGGGCTCTACCGCGGCATGTCCGGCGCGATTCCTCGTGTCTCGGTAAGTCAACGCAACGACACAAATCGACAAATGAGTTTGCGTCTACTTACCATTTTCATGCTGACCTGTTTTTGTTGTTGAATGTTACAACCTACAGATTGGCTCTGGTACTCAATTGGCAACCTACACACAAGCCAAGACGCTTGTGATGGCTGCTGGGATCGAAGACGGCGTTCAAGTGCACTTGGGATGTACGTTATGTGTACTTATATGGTTACCGTGTAGCAATTGATACTGATACTGACCACTCGTTCGTCCATGTATCAATTGCCATTGCAGCAAGCATTGTGAGCGGTCTCGTCGTGACGACAGCGATGAACCCATTCGACGTGGTGTCCACGCGCCTGTACAGCCAGAAGGTTGTGAACGGCAAGGGCGAGCTCTACAACAGCGTGTTCGACTGTCTGGCCAAGACGTGGCGTGCCGAGGGCATCCGCGGCTTCTACAAGGGCTGGACAGCGCACTACTTCCGCCTCGGACCGCACACGGTCTGCACGTTTGTGTTCTGGGAGCAGGCCAAGAAGTTTGCTGCCGACCACGGCTATTAAGTATTGCAGCGTGTTTGTATGAGGAAGTGGTAGATAGCATAGGCACATCTGCAAGGCACCCACTAATGCACCATAGAGAAGTAGAATGTGTGTGTGCGACTAGAGTACATTGACACCATCTTGCTAATTGTGTGAATACTAAGCTGGAACCGATATACCATCTTACCTCAGCATTCTTGTGGGGACTTGCGATTCCACCCAGCGCGGGCGTATCCGACAATTAATTGTCTCTGGAGGCGGTTTGATAGATCTCAATTTTCTTACACCCATGCAAATCGAGTCGAGTGCTGTACTCCCTGGGTACTAAGAATGCGTGACCTCCGTGATATTTTATCCTTCCTGTCCGTCCAATACGCAAAATCACAAAGCAATCTGGTTCATAAGGGGGATGGAGATATGATGCACTCGGTGTTTTCTCTTCTGAACATGCAAGTATGTGTAAGGGCTCACACGCACACAACCCATCGACTAACCAACCTCCTTTTCTCTTTCCTCATGTAGCGAGCGTATTCGTCAAACAGTGGGGAAAGTAGACAGCCAATCCCTCTCTACTATCAGACAGATCGCTGGCACCTTCCCCCATCTCTTGAGGCTGTTTAGTAGCGGTAGAGCTTGGCCGTTCGCGTCTGCTCCAAGTCGATCTTGTGGCCGAAGAGGTCGCGAATGTTGCTCAGACGGTACTTGATCATCGTCGGTCGCTCCAGCGAGAGACCCCACGCGATGACGCGCACGTTCTCTGGCAGGCCCATCGGACGCAGCATCTCTGGGCGGAACACGCCCGAGTTACCGATCTCCGTCCACTTGTTCAGGTCCGGGTGGAACGCAAAGATCTCCATGCTCGGCTCCGTGTACGGGTTGTACGCCGGCTTGAAGCGCATCTTCGTGATGCCGATCTTCTCAAAGAACGCCTTGATCACGCCGATGAGGTCGCCGAGCGACAGGTCGTAGTCCGCGACGACACCTTCGACCTGGTGGAACTCGGCCAAGTGGGTCGCGTCCATGCTCTCGTTACGGAACACGCGGTCGATCGAGAAGTACTTCTGCGGGGTGAAGCCGCCTGGCTGGTTCGCCAGCTTGTACAGCATCTGCGCCGAGATCGCGGTCGTGTGGGTTCGCAGGATGTTCGTCATCGACGTCTCACGCTTGAAGGCGCCACGGCCGTGACTACAGAACGTGATAAATGAGGAAAATGAGTCAGTGTCCATCAATATACAGGTGATCAGAGAGAGAGCGGGTGCAGTCTTACCCGATCGATCCAAAGCCACCGTTCTCGTGCATGTCTTCCACGCGCTCGTAGTAGTCCTCTGGCACAGTGAGGCACTTCTGTGGCTCTGCACAAATGAAACACAACAAAAACAAACAAGCGTTAGACCACCACGCCATTCTTCACATATTCCCAGCTAGGATCATACAAAATGAGAAGCTCTTTTCACGTACTGCTGAGGAAGAACGTGTCGTGGGCGTCACGCGCAGGGTGGGACTGCGGCTGGAAGAGCGAGTCGAAGTTCCAGAAGCTGCTCTCCACGTAGCGGTTCGTTGGCATCTCTTGGAAGCTGAAGGACGACGGCACAATCAACACAGGTAATTAGCAACACTTCCAAATTCGCACCCAAGCATGCCAAATAGCGGTAGCAACGTACCCCATGTCCATGAGCACTCGGCGGAACTCGGCGCGCACTTTCATGAGCGGATGCAAGTGGCCGCCGCCGACTGCGAGACCGAGCGTGTTGAAGTTGTATGGCTTGAAGGTCTCCTTCTTCCACGCATCACTGAATCCATAAATGGCAGGTGGCACAGACACATGAGTAACTTATATGGCGCAAAAGGTTAGTGAATGTCCACTGAACACACCCTTCGAGCATCTCCTTGTTCAAGCCCGCGGCCTGCTTCTTGCGCTGTAGCGAGAAGTTTGGGCCCTTGGTGATCTTGTACGACTTGCGCGTGCGCACTTCCACGAGGTTGCGGCGCTTGAGGTTCTTCGCTTCGTCGCTCGTCACCGACGAGAGCGCGCCTTCCGCGCTCTCAATGCGGCGCAGCACCTCCGTGGCTTCATCCGCGACCGATTCCGCCTGCAAAACCAACCCAATCAACAAAACAGTCCAGCAACGTCACTACCCACCACACCACACTCATCACACACGAGTTCCATACAAAAGCCTCACTCACGTTGCGGTAGAACTTGCCGTCCGCCTTGTCGAGGCGGATCCATCGGTTCTTCATGCACGCGCCTTGGCCCACTTTGAGCGTCGCGGCGCCGACAATCGCTTCCAGACTGGCGCGGTCGATGCCCTCGGCCGCGGGGATCGCGTGGAAGACCTGCACCTCCGGCGAGCCTCTCTCCAGGAAGCTGCGCGCCTCGTCCTTGAGCACGTAGAACGAGGTCGAGAGCTCCTCCGAGACCACGAACGCGTCCGCGAGCAGCGACTTCATCACGCCGACCACGAGCTCGTGCGAGAGCGCGTGCTGCAGCGCGTACTCGTACGAGTCCTGCACGGCGCTGGCGGCGTCGACGGCTTGCAGCAGCTGCGCCTCCACGCGCTGCTTCTCGGCGGCTTCGGTGCTCATGTCTTCACTTCGTGTTGTCCTTGCTTGTGTGGTGCTTTGCTCCGAATCCAATGTGGGCAAAGTTCGTCTGGCGGAGAAAGCAGCGGCCGGTCGGTTTGTGTGGGGAGCACCTTACTAAGTACGATTGTTGGGAGGATGTGTCACTGCACACGAAATAGTTATAGAGCCAAGACCACAAGCATTTTCAAATAATTTTGGCTCCGTTTTGACGGACTGTGAAGTGAAATTGCAGCTAAATCCAGACTGGGACTGGATTTAGCTCCGTTTTAGTGGACTTTTTGTCGTGTTATTTTTTGTAGCCATTTTGGCAACTTTATTCGTAGTCTTCAAATGGAGCGAAGACCGGGTCGCGCTTCTCCGCGATGGCGCGGAGCCCCTCGGCGTAGTCGGCGGTCGCGAATGAGGTCGCTTGCGAGTCGGCTTCGCGTAGAAGCGCAGCGGCGAGGCCGACTTCCTGTTTCGCTCGGAGCGTGCGTAACACCGCGCGCGTGGCAGTGGAGGACGTGGCAGCCATCTCCTCCGCCACCGCGATCGCTTCTTTCACCACATCGTCCTGATGGCAAGCACACAAGAACAAGTCCGATCGTATTAGCAGCAGCAAACTAAGTAAACAAAGCAACAGTACAGTTGTGCGCTAGATAGGCGAGGTGTCAGGTTGTGTGTACCTTGTCGACAGCCTTGCTGACAAGACGGAGACGCTCCGCTTCGGTGCCATCGATCACCTGGGTTACACGTGCGCAGGAGAGTGAGAATTACGGACTTTCATGTCATGCTTCGATAGACAAAATAGGAAATGCTTACCTTGCCAGTCAGCATCAAGTAGTTGGCGGTCTCGGTGCCGACAATCAGCGGCAGGAAGTGGGAGCTGGCCATTCCCTGTTCATTCGAGTTCACGCAAATACAACAACCAGGTCAGTCCTGGTGAGCCCTCATCCCATGATAAATACTAATGTTGACAGTGAAATGAAGCGTACCGGATGAAGGCCCAAGTTCACAAACGTGAAGCCCATCTTTGCCTCCTTCGCCGCGACTCGGACGTCCGCGAACAGCGAGATGCACAGACCCGCGCCAATCGCAGGTCCGTTGATCGCAGCGACGAGCGGGACTTGGAGGGTGCGCAGCGACATGTAGCGAGCGTAGAACTTCTGCATCAGCACACTATACAAGAGCCGCACCAAAGCGATGTTAGAGCGTAGCAAAAGCAATATATGATCGCGCAAATGCCCACCACTCACGCGTTGCGGGACGGAGTGTCTGTGATGCGCTCCTGGAGGAACTTCATATCGCCACCCGCAGAGAAAGCGCGACCTAAGGTGAAACGTATCAGGAGCAGCACATCGTTAGACCCAGCAACAGCAAAGAGGGAGACACACAAGACTATAGCGCAGCATTTGGTACCTTCGCCGGTCAGCACAACCGCGCCAAACTCACTAGCACGGGTGTTGATCTCCGCTACCTTTTCTGTTCTCCATCAAAGCACAGCAGCAAGTAGACCCATGTTCAGCACTTCAAGAGAATGTGATATACGTCACGCAGCAGTTGCAAGCGACTCTCCACAAGCCGTCTGCTCGCGCGGTCCATCGATCCATCCATCGACGAACCTTGCAGCGCGATGCCCATGGCAGCGGTCATGGGGTTCAGGCGCTTCGGGTCATTCAGGCGCAGCACTCCGACGCGGCCGTGCTTCTCGAGTGTCACCAGGTCGCTCTTCGCGCGCACGCCGCCGATGCGCTGCCGCTGCTGCCGCTGCGTCGCCATCGTCACCGCCGCCCGCCCGCGCGCCGCCATCATCGCCATCGTCATCGCCATGTTGTTTTGCCAACGCGTCTTGGAATCAAAAGTATCATCCGGTGTTGGTTGGATTTGAGCTTTGCCGTTCTTCAACCCGACGTGGCGACGCTCCAAGCCTCCCGTACACGATAGCAAACGCACAGTACCGCAGATTCCCTCCAGTCTAGGATGCAATTTCCTGTTGTGGAGCATACCTGTAACTATGAGTATCCTGCATTTTGACTCTGCGTCTATTTATAGTCGTAATAACGTATGCAAACCAATGTGTAAAATGCATGCAATACTGCATGATTGTCGTGTGGACTACATAAAACGCTCTCTGCACCGCCTCGTCTGCCTGCTGTGCAAAGCCGGGGCAGGCTACACGCGAGGTTTTTCCACAATAAACCTCGGAGGAGGGTGGGTGGGATGTGGAAAAAGAGGCCACTATTGAGGTGCACTGACGGACTGTGCTGTTGTTGTTGCGATACAAAAAAGCCCCCTCCGCTCAGCAAAGCACGCAAAGCTGGCAGAGCAGCAGAGCAGGTGTGAAGAAGCCAGGAAGAGCCAAACCTGCAAGCCAACGCGACGCGGGCGAGAGGAAGAAGCCGCCTCGGCCACGCAGTTCCCCTTCCAGCGGAGCCTCTCGACAGTGGCGACACGCGAGAACCATGGAGCTCCCCACACCCCCAGGTGCGTTGCTGTTATTAGTATACTGTGTGTGTGTGTGTGCGTCTGTCGCTTGCCCTCCCGCGCGATGACATTAGGAGGGCGGGAAAGCATTGCGTTGTGTGTGTCTGGGCTTGTGTGACGATGCTGCGATTTGGCAGTAATGGCTGTACTTGTATGATATGAAGACGCATTAGTGTGGTGTGCGGTGTTATGTGTGCGTGCGTTGTACGAGATGTTTGTGCTCGTGTGTGTGTGGATTGTGTTGTACTTGACTGCGGTGCCGTGGATTGCCGTGTTGTTGTGGGAGGGTGTATGGAAATGGTAGTAAATGCTCACTTTGTGTGCTATATGAACTGAATAATGACAGGCTCTGAGGGTGCGCCGACGCCCACCAGCCGCAACAGCAAGAAGCCGTCGCCTGCGGACTTCATGTTCGGCACGACACTCGGAGAAGGAGCGTACGCGAGAGTGAGTGCCATTTTCCATATTTCACAAGGAGACGAGCTGTATGACAAGCCCGTTATTAAGGTCAATGGTGTGATCACCTCTTTACGCCTTACAGGTCGTGCACGCTCGCATGAAGGATACGGGGGTCGAGTACGCCGTGAAGATCATGGAGAAGCGCTTTATTCGAAAGGAGAAGAAAGTGAAGTTCGTCATGATGGAGCGCAAAGTGTTCTCGAAAGTCACGCACGACCGCATTGTGAAGCTCTTCTTCACGTTCCAGGACCACAACTACCTCTACATGGTGATGGAGTTGTGTCGCGGCGGCGAGCTGCTTGATGTCATCACGTACGTATCGCATCTGGTGCCATGGCTTGCTTGTAACATGATGGAGGCAGAGAAGTGCCCACTGTGACCTACCTAACACTTTGTGCTTGGGTTGTTGTTTGTCATTGCAGCAAGCACCAGAAAGCGCAAGTGGCTGTGGGCGTGAAGGATAAGGCCTGCTCGCTGGAGCTGACGAAGTTCTACATCTCGGAAGTCATCGTCGCATTGGAGTACCTGCACAACAACGTACGTAGCTGCTCACGTTGATGTTCTTCCTGCATTTACCCTCAAATACTGACAATAGTGGGGAATGCAATGTGGAATGCACCTTGTAACAGGCTGTTATTCATCGCGACTTGAAGCCAGAGAACATCTTGCTAGCGTGAGTTTTTTTTCCTGCGTATTGTGTACATGTATCGAGTACTAACGAATGACTCGAATTGCTTTCCTTTATGACAATCCCAATGCAGTGAGGACGGTCACATCAAGATCACCGATTTTGGCACGGCAAAGGACGAGACGGAGGAGAGTCGCCACAACACGTTCTGCGGCACTGCTGAGTTTGTGTCCCCAGAGGTGCTGCGTGACCAAGAAGCGTCGCGAGGCTGCGACTTGTGGGCTGTCGGGTGCATGATCTTCCAGATGCTCGTCGGTCGACCGATGTTCCGCGCGGAGAACGAGTACCTGACGTTCCAGCAGATTCTCAACCACCCAGCGGAAGACTTCGCGTACCCTCCTGGTTTCCCAGACGTCGCTCGCGACTTGATCGATAAGCTTCTGCTTCAAGAACCAAAGGAACGCATTGGCGCCGGCTCGGAAGAGGAAGGCAATGGCTACAGTTCCTTGAAGGCGCATCCGTTCTTCGACGGTATCAACTGGGAGACGCTCGGATCCATCCAGCCACCGTACATGCCACAGATCAACCGCTTGCCAGCGACTGACAATGTGAGTCCCGTCGTAGCAGTTTTGATAGGACTGTTTGATCTTCTTGCTAACATTGTGTGCGATCTCATTTTGCTCTTTGCTTCTCAGGATGGCGCGACTGAGGACTGGCTGTTCGCTGGCGTTGCGACGGAGCTGCAAGTGTCGTCTGGTTTGGCGTTTGAGCCAATGGCGCAGTACGTTCTTGTGCATGCATGATGCAGGTGGTGAACTTTGTGCTGACTGTTTGTTTTTGCTGTTGTTGTGATGTACCGTATTTAGTGAACGTCCCGGCTCGCCTGTGAATGTGCTTGAAGTCGCTAGACAGAAGGCTGCTGTTCCGCCTCCGCCGCCAATGACGCGAACAAGCTCTTTGTGGTTCGTGGAGAAATCTGGTGTTGCTGAGATTATCGTGAGTCTGTTTGTGCTAAAGTATGTCAGTGTTTGTTGTTGTGTCGGATAATTCACAGGAACCGATTCCTCCTGGATGACGAACTGATCAAGATGGGCGGGCTCATCAGCAAGAGAAAAGGACTCTTTTCCAAGAAAAGACAGTTGATTTTAACGTCCAAGCCACGTTTGATTTACATCGATGCGATTCGAATGAAGCAGAAAGGTGCGAAGAATGCTTTATGAGGAGGTGGGGTGTTTTCAAGTTCTGACATTTCTTCGCATCCTCATTTTCGCTTTGCAGGAGAGATCCCATGGTCTGACACGCTCTACGTGCAATCCAAGAGCGCTACAGCGTTTGACGTCGTCACGGTAAGTCTGGTGGTAAACTTTCGTGGCTTAACGCTTAGAACACACTTTTCTCACCCGCTTGTGTGCGAATTTTCTCTGCTTTGTCCAGCCAAATCGGGTCTACCACCTTAATGATCTCGTCAACGGGTCGAAGAAATGGATCGACGCGATCAACGCTGCTCTGGTGCGTTCCATGTAATTTTGTGAACTGATTGATGTTTAGCAGTCAGCGAAGGGAAGCAGACGCGAGAATAACAGAGAGAGACACATTGTGCATTTGCGTGTTTGTTTGGCGTGTGTTTTGTTGGCGTGGCTCATATCCACTCTCTTGTATCCGCAGGCGCAGCACAGAGAGCGATCACGCTTCGGCAACTCGTATCGCTGAGAGTACAAATGCGCACAACAGCAGCAGCAGCAGCAGCAGCAGCACACTTCGGTTTTATAGTCAGGTCCAACCAAACAACAACAGCTCGCTCGTGAATAAAATTGCTTGGGTGAGTGAGAACAACAAATACATGTCCAAACAACACAACAGACTCAAACTTGTGATTTGCCTAGCTGCCAAAAAGCATTGTTGATTTGATGAAGCGTTTAGCAATAATAAATCTTCTTCATGTCCTATAGTGAAAAGCTACACTACAAGGAGACGAACAAGACGCTTATTCCTCATCGTCATCGGCATCGTTACCGCCATCGTGGATGTTGAAGTAACGAAGTTCGTAGGTCTGCTTGTCCGAGGCAATGACGTGGAGGTAGTCGCGGAGCTGCTGCTTCTTCAGGTACTTCTTGGTCAGGTACTTGAGGTAACGCTTCGAGAACGGAGCCACGGCGGCGACGTGGAGCTTGTTCTTTTCGCGCGAGATCTTCACGGCGTCACCGAGCACACCGACCTTGCCGCCGACCTTGATGCGGTCGTGGAGGAACTTCTCGAACGAGGCAGGGTCCAACACGCGGTCATCGACTGGGACGGTGCAGTCAATGGTGAACTTGAGCACCTGCTTCTTTCCGACCTTCTTTCCCTTGTTCTGTGGAGGAAGTGGAGCAAAAGCACGAATGATTAGCGACTCAAGACTCGACAGCAGAGCAAAGAGACATGGGAAGTCTCCGCCCGCGACGTCGCGTCGAATCGGCTCACTCGCCCCAAGATCATGTCTCCAATGGGAAAACGCGAAGGACGCGATTCACCATCAGCTGCTCAGCTGCAAAGAGAGGCGACTGCATTCCGGTGAATGATGCGACTGTCACTCTCGTAACCTCTCCGCCCGAACGAACGCAAGAACAGAGAAGATGGCTCTGTCTGCTTTTGCTGGTCGACGCGCAACACGCCAACGACAGCAACAGAAAAGAGAAGACCACCCCGTTTAACCTTTTACGCGTGGTGCCCCTCACACGCGGCCGCACGCTGCGACTGCCAGCACAACCACCTCAAGCTTCATGCGATAAAGCAATCTACTCAAGACAGCAAGCAAGCCAACAGCCACAGCGCGCCACGCGTGCGAGAGAGCACCCACAGAGAAGGAAACTCTGTTTGCCCGGGCAGAGAAGACGCCTCTGCAGCTAAGCAACTCATAATGATTCGACTGTTCCTCTCATTCTCTCAAGGGGGACACACACCTGGGGGTCGTGGTCCGGGATTCGATCGGGACGTCAGCGGAAGAAGAGACGGAGAGAGAGAGAGAGAGAGAGCGACCAGCTCATCCACTTACAGCGACGACTGGAGCCATTGTTACGGTGTGGAGCGTTTACTACGGTTGAGCGAGGCAGCAAAATAGCAAATTGCGCCACTCACGCGCTCATCGCATCGCATCGCATCGCGCCAGCAGCTCCACTTCGCACCACAAAAAAACCCACAAGCCCAAAATCAATGGACGCCACGCGCCAGCCAGTCAAAGTAGGGACCGCCGATCCGAATTTAAGAAAAATGGTCGCTGATTGGCGGAAATGAGTTGATTTGCTCCTGTAGAGGGAGAATCGTCCCTGTAGAGAGAGAAAACCGGTTGGTTGGTTCTCCTGGCCACCTCGCCAAGCTGCCTTGACCGCTGCAGCGGCAACAGCGCCGCTCGTCCATCTTGTATCTGGTAAACCCAAAGACACCTTAAACTGATTCAAGGTAAGCCGCGAATGCTCTGTATGTAGGAAGAATGCGAATGCGACTGCAACTGCGAGAGTGTACAGCGCGATGGCGCTGCACTCAGGCTCGTTGTGGCGCTCGTCCGGTCGCAATTGCGGGGTCAACAAGTGCTAGTCAGCAGTGCGCCGCTCGTCATCATCAGCATCACCATCGCATGTGAATCTCCCGGTCTTCGTCTTCTTCCTCTTCTCTGTCAATCCGTATGAAAGCGGTTGGGCGCACTCGTGTGGCGTCGCTGGATACGCGATAGACGGGTGGAGACAGGGACAGGAGGTGTGCTGCGGCGATCGATGGTGATGGCGGTGCTTTAGTGGCGCTGCTGGCATTCGCGATGGCCGTGGGTGCAGAAGAATTCAAGTGATTGCTATGGACCCAATGTCTAATGCTGTTCGCTTCGTTCTTTGTTGTCTTGCAGATGCGTTACATTGCTGCTTACCTCCTCGCTGTCCTCGGTGGAAACGCCTCGCCATCGGCTGCCGATGTGACCAAGATCCTGTCGTCGGTCGGCGTCGAAGTCGACTCGGAGCGCCTCAGCAAGGTCATCTCCGAGCTTGAGGGCAAGGACGTGAACAAGATCATCGCCGCTGGCTCCAAGAAGCTCGCCAAGTTCGGCGGTGGTGCCCCAGCGGCCGCTGGTGGCGCCGCTGCTGCCGCCGGTGGCGCTGCCGCCGCGGTCGTGGAAGAGAAGGAGGAGGAAGAGGAAGCTGACCTCGGTGCCGGTATGGACATGTTCGGTGGCGGTGCCGACTACTAAGTCGACTAGCGTCCTAGCATTCAACCTATCTCCTAGTCACTTATTAGTTTATGGCCCCTGATCGCTCTCTCGGTCTTTTGAGACGAGAGAGTCGCTGGGGGCTGGACGCTTACCAGGGTAACACATCCGTCAATGTAACACTTTGATAGATAAATCACTGTATTTTGTTCCTGCATCCTTCACACTTACGCGCGTGCTCTCTCTCTCTCTCTCTTGTAAGGCGCCAACCTGCCAGCATCACCTTACAGTCGTAGCCTGCTCGTAGCCTGCGTTGTCCCCCACAGTGCAATACCGCCTGGTAGATACATAGATACACAAACACCCAGACATGAGCGGAAGATATGGAAATTGTCAGCACGAGATCAATCCTACAAACCCTACAGTAGTAAACCCAATTGCAAGCGACCTACCTGCGCGCCAAAGATGTAGTTCTTGAGCATCTTGCCGCCGATGCTTTGGCCGCCGATGTCCCAAATCTGCAGCGTCACCTGGGTGTCGCCTACACGTGCATTAACAACACACGCCACTCTTACGCGAACTCCTGATGTGGGGCAATACGCAATGTGTACCCAATCACGAAGTTAACGAGGTGGTGACTTACCAGGGAACCCGAGTCGCTTCAGGAAGAAGTCCAGGCAGATGGTCTGCTTGTACACGTTGGAGAAGTTGTCTTCCGTGTGGCGCACCGCGATCGACGTCTTCCCCACGGCGCCGTCGCCCAGGATGATCACCTGCAGTCGGTTCCCATGACAGCAAGCAGATGCAGCACCATTTCAGTCAGAAAGAGCGTCACAAAGCCATCCGCATCCGTGGGGTCACACGTGGGTCATGAAGACAACACTATAGGAAAGTGAGTAGATAGTGTCACGCGCACGCACCTTGTACTGCAGCTGCTGGGGCTCATGCTCGCTGTCGGCCTCCTTCGACATGGCTCTCGTAGCTCTTCGTCACTTCCTTTGGCTGGTGGCTGAGCAGTTTGCTTCAACACCAAAGCGTGACGCTTCGCACTGTCGAAACGACAACCATGTTGGATCATCCAGCATGCAAACTCAAAATTCGTTTTTAATAGTGTATGATCAATCAATCCTATAGGCTTCTGCAAACCAATTTGGGTTTAAGTGCGATTCCCCCAATCAAGTGCGGATTTGCTTTTGAGCGCACTTTCGTATCTGGGTATCCGTTTAAAGACGATATGTCTCTCTTAAACCCATATCGTGAAGCTCGAATTTGTTTCCTCATTAAGTTCGTTTACTGATCTTGAAGCGACACGAATACCAAGAGCGAGAATTGGCCATCGCCCGACTTCCTCACACAGTTAGTGAGCTGCCTCCGACATGACTCGCTGCCTTTGTCTGGTACCAGCACGGAGACTGCGGATGCTCACGCTCACGCTTGCCCTAGTGTTTGCGCTCGCGTGGGTGCGCGGCAGCGACGCCGAGAGCGTCAAGTCCCGGGTCAAGATGCAGCACAGCAACCCCGTGCTTCCTGCGCTCATCGCCGGCGAACGCGTCAACCTCATCGTCACGACAGGTGAGTTTCTCGCGAGCGCTGCTGCAAGGAACACGACTCCGTTTGGATCGCCCTCTCTCGTCACTTGGTATGCGTATAACTAACTGTATACTTGTGCGTGTGTGTGGAGCGCAGACATCGACGGGATCCTGAGCTGCTCCGACTTGCCCAAAGAGCCGTCCGCCGCAGCGAAAATCGACTTTGGTACGTTCAGATCCTCGCCTTCACTCTGTAGTACTATTCTATATGGTAAATGAACCAGAAGAGCGTCGTAATGTTGCTTAAATGCATTTTCTGCAGACTACGCGCGCCGCCTGCTGCGCTTCCAGCTGCAGGGCGTCATCCAGGAGTTCGCGGTGCTCGACCTGAAGGTCCCGGCGCTCCAGTACGCCGGCAAGATGGCCACCGGGTACTTCCACCTCAAGAAGCAGTGGCTCAGCCCCGCGTCCATCGAGTACTTTCTCCAGTGAGTAGAAGTGCGACTATGGCGCAATGGGGTGCACTCTCTCACTCACACGCCCACCCGTGACACCAGCATCATGCAGATGGAATTCCGTAGGCTCTGACTGATACTGATAGTATGTATGTGCTGCGGGTGCGTACTGGTGGTGACTTGCTGTTTAAGAGCTCGAATGCGAGCGGGTTCATCGGAGTGGGGCTCGCGTTCCGCTCCATGGACTCCCGCTTCTGGACCATGTTCGACGGTGACTCGGCATCATCAGTCTCAGCAACACAGCAGTACTCGTATCGCGGGATGCTCAGCAGCAATGCGACCTCGAAACTGGCCGCACTGGCGATCCGCAGCCCAGCGAACCACAGTGCCAGCGATGCCGGTGAAGATTCTGATTCTGAAGATGAGGAAGAAGACCTGGTGAACGGGTACATTGAAAGCACCACGAAAGGTGCTACAAAGCTGGCGTGGAGCGAGACGCTCGCGCCAGTGAACGACCGCGACGACCCCGCCAACAGCCAGGGCATCTCGTTCCCAAGTACGTTCATCGTATCACTTGGTCATTGTTGCCACTTTTAATGAATGAGTGGTGGTGGAGGTCTCACCATTTTGGCTGACTGGTATCATGCAAATGGTTTGCTGTGATGTTGCTGATGAGCAGTCCACCGCGCGTTTTCCGCTGTGCGCCGAGCATCACAGACCAGGACGAGAGCTCTTCGCCATCCTCATCCTCACCCTCTTCACCCTCTTCGTATCCGTTCAACCCGCAAAGAGCGCACGACGTCGAGATCTTTGGCGAGTTCTCGGGCAATTGGGACGTCGCGCTCGACTTCAACGTCCCGTGCCTCGCGCTCCCGCAGCAGTTCTTCGATTCGGTATGACTGAGAATGACGGTGATGATTCTGCCCTTCTGTAGCTCGGTCTTTCATACCTGGTGGCTCATGTAGACAAACATGCTACCGGTATGCTCTCTTGTGTAGCTCGCTGGTTGGATCGGACTGCGGTACAACGACGAACTCAAGCTCGCCGAGATCTCGAGCCCCTCGATGCCACTGCCAGACCTCGTGTTCTCGCTCTCGCTCGACGGCCCGCAGCTCACGATCCCACTGCAGCGGCTCGTGCTCCCAGAGCTCCAAGTCGCGACCTCTGCAGCCAGCTCCAACGCCAACACCAGCTCAACCGACGTGACAACAACCCAGCGGATCTGCATCCAGCGCTCGGGTTCCATCATGCAAAATGGCGCTGCGGTGTCCTCACCACTGGATCAGGACGCAGGGTCTGTGCAGCGCTGCCGCCTGCACGGCTCGCTCTCATTGCCGCTCTTCAACATGTTCCAGGCTCCGATCGTCTTTGGCGCCATGGTGCTCGACAATTTCGAGCAGATCGTGATCGATGGCACCACAAAGCAGACGGGCATCCAGGATTCTGTTGGTGGTAGCAGTGGCAGTAGTGCAAGCTCTGCGTCCGCCTATGCGACGTGCATGCGTTCCGCGCAGTGCATTGGCCAGCAACAGTACCTGTATCGCCTCAACGCATGTCAAGGTGGGCTCTCCATTCTCTGTGTTTGTCTACTACAGTACAAGTAGGATCTCTGAAAATGGCTGGCTGACATCGCATCTCTGGATGGAAATTGGCTCTTTACCACAGATCCGGATTGCTCGCTGTATTACTTCCAGTCTTTGGACGCGACGACCAAGCAATGCGTCATCGTATGTTGAGCTGTTCTCTCTCTTTTTCCTTGTTCACAGTCTCTCTTGTGTTGTATGTGGGTCTAACTATTCATGTGTTCATGTTATTGTTGTTCTCTCTGTATGTGTGATTGACTATTCATCCTGCGTTAGGACGCGAGCTGGACGTGGACGATCGCGACCACCGTGGGCGTCTTCGTCGCAGTAGAGGCGCTCTTCTCGATTTCTATGAGACGCCTCGTCTTCAAGACCCGCACGTCCTCGTCGTCGTCTTCATTCTAATCCCACACAAGCTGAACTCTCTCTAGAAGTTTCCTTTAGTCCATTCGCCTAAACTAACCCAATCGCCAACAACTAATGCTTGCCGAGACTGAACCCCGGGCGACCGATCGAGACCTGCGTCTTCTTCTGCGCGATGATCTTCTTATCGCCCTTGCCTCCAGCTGCAGACCCAGACCCTGATACACTCGCGCCGGGTGCGCCAATCTTCTTTCCCGCTGCTGTGCCGCTTTGCTGATGAGGGTGTGCCTTGTCCTTTGACTTGGACGACGTCGCAGCGGCAGCGTCTTTGCCCTGCGCCTGCTGGTCGCTGAGCTGCCACTGCACGTGCATGCTGCTGCTCTGCTTCATCAGCTCGCGCACGGCGACCGTCGCGTCCGAGCCGTACTCGAGGCCAAAGTGGAGCACCAACGCTCTTTTCGTCTTACGTGTCGTTGCAGCGTCGCTGTCCTTGGGCTCGGTGTCTTTCGCCTTCAGGTCCACTGCATCCAAACGGCGGTCCAGCAGATTGTCCACGTCGGTCAGCAGCAGCGGCTTGTTCACGTTGTCGTACTCCTGCACGTGCGCCGAGACCTGGAAGGGCTTCTTGACCATGTGGCGGTACGCGCCGTCGAGCTGGTACTGCTGGTGCGTGTGGTGCACGCCGAGCCACGACGCCAGGTCGACGCCGTCCGTGGTCAGCATCTTCTGGTACGCGACGCCGATCTCGTTGGTAGGGAACACGATCGAGTGGCCGGGAAGCGGCAGCACAACGTCCTCAATGCCGTACTCGTGGACGTTCGCCTCGGTGAGCACCAGCACGGTGCGCTTTTGCTTGTTGTCTGATGCTGATGGCTGCTGACTGGTTGCTACACTGTCACCATCTTGACGCTTCTGTCTCTTCTTGGCTGGCTGACCATCCTCTCCTTCCTCCTTGATAACAGCAGTCTCTCCTTCCTCCTCTTTGGCAAACACCAAGTCGCCCACGACCGCTTTCTCCGCCGAGAGCTGGGCGATGCGCAGACTCGCCATCTCGTTCCACACATAATTCTGATACGCCTCCACGTACGCGACGCGGAAACTCAGCGGGATGGCGCGGAACGCGAGCTCGTTCGCGTCAATGCCGTTTTGCAGCAGCCCCTCGAGCACCGCGCGCTCGGGCACCAGGAACGGCGGCAGCATGCGCAGCGCCGCCGCCACGTCCTTGTGCTGCCGGAAGTGCTCGCGCGCCTCTCGGATCTTGCTCGCCTCGCCGTCCTGCGGCCGCAGTAGCAGCAGCACTGCGAGCTTAAAGTCCTTACGTAGCACGGCGCGGCCGATCAAATGGAACGGCGTGGCCGAGTTGCCGAACCGCTGCAACCCAAAGAAATTGACAAACCCTCGCGCGCTCCAGTGGGCCACCGTGTCGTTCACGACCTCGGCGGTCGGCAGGTCCTTCTCCGCGAGCGCGCGGATCACGATCGAGTAGCGGTTGCCCGCGCAGTCGCCGAGCGAGAGCTTGGTCGGCACGTACTTGAGGTTGCCGCCGAGGAGGAACTGGTACTCCTCCAGCGCCTTGCTCGTGTTGAACCTCTGCAGCGACAGCAGCTTCTCGATCGGCAGTCGGTGCGCCGTGCAGAGCTGCGTGGCGATGCCGCGCTTGTCCTTCGGGTCCGCGAACGAGAAGATCGACGGACTCACTTTCAAGACCGACGCCATCTGGTTCACCACAGCCGTGATGTCCTTGTTGCGACGGTAGAGCACGAACTGGAGGTAGTCGGCTATAGAACAAGAGACACACAGAGCAATACGTTAGCAATACGTTAGCATACAAAATATCACTAGCCACATGATGACAGAGTAGTTCAACTCACGCTGCTCGACGGGCCACTCCTTGCGCGGGTCGCGCTCGCCCTTCTTGATCGCCCCGGGGGCGAACGCGCGTCGCACGCGGATCACTTGGCTGTGGTCCTCCGACGTGATCGTGTCGGCCACGATAAGCGACTTGCCGTAGCGGCGCATCGTCTCGTGGAGGAACACGCGCTCGCGCTTCTCGTTCAGACCGCCAATGTAGAACACGAGCGGTTCAGTACCGGCAGGCATTGTGGTCATAGGCGGCAGCGTGGGTGCAGTGCCATTGCTACTGTTAGCAGTAGCAGTAGCAGCGGCGGAAGCCTGCTGCTCTTCCTCTCCGAGCCGCGCCTGCTTGACCTTGGCGATGAAGTCCTCAAAGTCCTTGCCCATCTTCTTGCCCAGCTCGGCCGTGATGAGCTCGATCAGCTTGCGCACGTTGCGCTCCTCCATGGCCTTGCGCCCCTGCAGCGTCAGCTGGTAGCCCTGCTTGCCCAGCTGCTCGCCCACATCGCGCAGCACCTGCAGGCACGCGTTGTGCGACGCGTCTCGCTGCTCAACGGCTCCGTCTTTCCCACTTGTAGCGCGAGGGCTGCCGGCGCTCTCTCCGTATGCAAAGCCCGCGACGAGGTCCTGGAACTGGTGGCTCACGTGCTTCTTCTTCTTCGCGAGGCTCGTGAGCACGACCGGCTGCCCGTTCTTGGCGATCTCGTGCACTATGAAGTCCGAGAAGCGCTGCTTCACGAGGCCGCTGAAGCCCGGCTGCGCGGTCGACAGGAAGCCGCTGATGCCCACGACCTCCTCGTCGATGCTCACTACCTCGTGGTCGTTGTAGCCCTCGCCTTTGAACCAGTAGGAGCCGCGGCTCGCCTGGAAGCCGCTGTTGCTGTGGTTGCTGTGGTTGCTGTGGAAGCCGCCGCCTCCTCGACCGCCGCCACCACGTCCTCCGCCGCGTCCGCGTCTGTTGCTGTTGCTGTGGTGGTGCCGCCGGGACTCCATCGTCTGCTGTCGTCTCCTACTCTGAGGAAGATCTCGCTCGCTCAATTGCTTGGCAGGCGATTGTTGGCGAATGTCGTTCATTTTTCTGTTTGAACTTGTTGCAAGCCCTGCTCGACCAATCATGGCGAGACTGTCACTAAAGTGAAATATGCGACTTGTCAAACAATTTTATCGAGCTCAGTTGTGACTTGAATGGAAAACCGCAGGAGATCCGAGAACGCTCTTGCGGTTCGCATGATAGATTCATATCACTATTTGCTGGATCTAGTCGCCTGCTTGGGCGGAGAGTCGAATGGGCGATGCACAAGCATATTTGTGCATCGATCACACTGAAGTGGGTTGATCATAAATGGAATGTCGTCTACAGTTCCACAAGAAAATGTTTTGCTGCTCTTGAGGTCGACATGTCACTACATCGAATTTCACTCTAAACAAGCAACTTGCTATTCACAATATACCCATTCGTTTCCCAAATAGGGTAAACAATGTCACTATTTGCTCCTTGCTGTGCCGTTTTGGTTGGTGTGAAACGAAGAGCTCATCCAACTCGCATCGCTTGCAGCAATCGAGTGCTCTCTTCGACGAAGAGGTCTGTTGCCGTGTGCCGCCGTGTATCTGCATCGGCGCTCGCTCTGACCAATCGCCACGATTGCGCTGCGGACTCTCTTGCTCCGTGTGCGTCCGTGCTCCATCCCAGCGTTACGCGTGACAGCAGCGACAGCCTTTCCCAGCTCCAGTGCTCAATTCCCTGCATCCATGGGTCGATCGCACTTCAGCTCCAGTCGCGGAGGCAGCGGTAGACGCGGCGGGCGTGGTGGAGGCCGTGGCGGCGGCGGTCGAGGTCGCGGCAACCAGGACGGCTCGTCGTCGTACAACAGCTTCCGCGGACCTGGGTACACGGACGGCGTGGCGAAGAGCGTGGACGAGTCGGTCGTTGGCATCCAGCAGTTCCTCGCACCGCAGGTGGGCGGCTTCCACGGAACAATCAAGGAGCGGTACTCGGACTTCATCGTGCGCGAAGTGGCGCTCAACGGCGACGTCGCGAAGCTCACGGACGTGAAGCGCTTCGCGTCGGCAAAGGCCAGGGGCAAGGAGCAGAAGGTGAGCGAGCTCTTCAAGCAGCGCGTGTTCGGCTTCCTCAACGACGCTGCAAAGCGCGGATCAGCAGCAGAAGGCGCCGAGCAACCAGAACAAGAGGTCGCGAAGATGGCGATCCCGCCTGCGATCCACTCGCTCGTCGGCAACATCGCTGGTCGGCTGCTCGGAATGTTCAACCAGAACAAGCGACTGCAGGCAGAGAAGGCCGAGCGCGTGAACATCGCGCAGCTGAAGGTGAAGATCACGGAGATCTGCGGTGAAGAGACGGCGGAGAGCTTTGAGAAATACATGCTGCGCGTCCTGGAAGAGCAAGTCAATACTCAGAACCCCAAACAGAACAACAACAAGGACAACAACAAGACTGCGGACGCTGTGCCACCTACTGCTGATAAGCAGAGCCAGGAACAAGAGGCGTTCTTCTTCCCAGAGATCGCCACGAAGGATGGTCGTACAGCGGTGCACGAATGCATCCGAGAGTTTGGGGAGAACCTGGTCGTATCCGACACGGTGGCGGACAAGAGCGGCGGTGGCGGCGCGTCATTGATTCGCGTGCGACGCATGACGGTGGGCGGCAAGAAGCGCAAAGACATGGACCAGCGCGGCAAGAACAAATGGCCGAGCGACCGCCCGGACTTTCTCCAGTTCGTGCTCTACAAGCGCAACTTGGAGACGAACAGCGTGATGAGCCAGCTCGCCAAGGCGATGAGCGTCAACGTGTCGGCGTTCAGCTACGCCGGCACGAAGGACAAGCGCGGCATCACGTCGCAGTTCTGCACGATCTACCGCGGCTCCATGGAGCGGCTCGAGATGCTCAATCGCGCAGGACGAGACCTAGAGACGTTCAACTACCTCGTGGGCAACGCCAAGTACGTGGCCAACAAGCTCAACCTCGGCGACCTGCAGGGCAACCGGTTCTCTCTGGCGATCCGCAGCCTCCCGGGCGATGACGTCATCTCGGACGAGCAGATCCACGCCGCAGTGGAGAGCTGGTCCCAGCTCGGCTTCATCAACTATTTTGGCCTGCAGCGCTTTGGCACGAAGTCCATCCCGACCCACGAAATCGGTCGCGCGATCCTGAAACGCGACTACAAACTGGTCGTCGACCTTGTCATGAAGCCGCAAGAAGGAGACGCAAGCAAGATCGCCGAGGCGCGACAGCGATTCCAAGAGGACCAAGACATCGACGCGGCGCTAAAGGCGCTTCCACCGTACCTCATCGCGGAGCGCGCGATCCTCCAGGGTCTGCAGACGTACGGCCTCGACTCGTACTCGCAGGCAATCCAGTGCATCCCACGACACTTGCGCATGGTAAGGATGGATGGGCTCTTCTGTGTGAAATGTATGTTGGGTCACACAGCGTTATTAATGCTTGTATGTTTTGTCTTGTTTGTTGTTTTCCTTTCTTGTTCATGCAGATGTACACGCACTCGTACCAAAGCTTTGTGTGGAACATGGTGGTGAGCGACCGCATCAGCAAGTTTGCGAACGACAAGCCAATCGTCGGCGACCTCGTGATCCCACACGACGCTGCTGCCGCCGCGCTGCTGGACGAGTACGTCGCTGATGACGACGTGAATGCTGCGATTGCTGTTGAGGAAGCTGCGAATGCTGAAGTGAACGGCCCGCCAGCGTCAAAGAAGCCGCGAAAAGACACGAGCACCGGCGGTGCAAAGCCCGTGGTCGTCACGGCGGAGAACCTCGAGCAGTACTCGATCTACGACGTCGTGCTCCCGCTGCCTGGCTACGACATCTCGTACCCGGAGAACGAGCTGCGCAGTCGGTACCAGGAGATCCTGGACGCCGACACCGTCGACTTTGACTCGCTGCTCCGCGCGACCAACTCGGAGTACCATCTGCCAGGCTCATTCCGTCACATCCTGAAAAAGCCGATCGGCGTCTCGCACGAGATCAAGCGCTACGACGACCCGACGATCCCGCTGCTCGAGACGGACGTCAACCGCTTGGACCGCAAATCGGCGCAAGTTTCGACCCCAGACGCCAAGTTCCGCGCGCTCTGCCTCGAGTTCCAACTGAGTACGTGTATTTGCTTGCTTGCTTTCCTTGAGCTCTTCGTCGGACTAATTGACTGACTCATGACTGTGCTCTCTCTTTGTCTCTCTGTCTCTGTCACGATAGACTCGTCTTCGTACGCGACCATGGCGGTGCGGGAGCTCTTGAAGCAGAGCAGCAACCTGGACGTGCAGCGCAAAGTGAAGGAGGACATGATAGGTAAATAGAGAGACGCCACCAACCCTCAACCTCAACGGGCAGCGTTTAACGCAAACTGTTTAATGCAAACTACTGTAGAGACAATGTGTACGGCAAAGAACGACTTGAGCGTCCAACTTACCCTCTAAACTATCAGGCACTGGTTGCTTCTCCAAAATCTGGTGCAAACATGCTGAGTTCAACGAGACCAAAATGCGGCCTGCACCGAATAGAAAGTGCCCGTCGCATGTTATTCTAGAAAAGTTTTTCATCCGTGCAGATCGTCATGATGGTGCTCACCAAAATCTCATTCCTGTTCCACAAGAGCAAGCAAGGGCAACGAGATATAATTCATTCTTTCTGTCACAAACCTGAGTGCGAAAGCATCTTTCACTCCTGAAAAACCAAGAACCAAAACTTTGAACGAGAGCAGAAGCAGGAGGTTTTTCTTATGAACACCCTCATAGAATAAAAGCTCACAATACAGATACCAAATTTGTCGAGCTTAGATCCCGTCTCGCCATTCGCGACGCTCGATCTTGCTGTAGAAGCGGTTGTTTCCCCTACATCCAAGAACACAAAGTCATGGTGTGAGAACAAGGCGAGCCTTTCTACCACGAACAGCAAGATAGATCAACGTACAGTTCCTCTCTCGAGATGCGCCAGTAGTACTCGGGACTCGAGTTGTCCATCGCTTGGGTTCGGCCCAGCATCTGCACAAACTCTTCGTCGTGCGTAATACACACGAGCTGGAAGTTTTGCTGCGCCGATCGAGCCGTCAACAAACTGTGGTTACAATAACAACATACACACACATAGGTCAGTGCCATGACGAGAGTGCATCAACAACAGCTTCTTGTCCTACTCAGTACGTACTCTGTGATCGCCTGTGCCAAGCCGTACTTGTTTTCAGTATCCAGGTTCGTCGTCGGTTCATCGAGCGCCAGAATGCCGCAGTTCAAGCAGAACGTCTCTGCGAGTGCTAGGCGAATCACAAGCGCAGCCAACACTTTCTGTCCTGCGCTGCAGCGACCACGCATGTCGATCTTCGCTCCGCCCTTCTTCATCACCACACGATAATCATACGAGCGCGACGTCGTTTTCGTCGCAGCCGCTCCTTCCTCTTGACCACTCACAATCTCAATCGAGTCAATGTCCTGTCCTTTGTACGTGATCTGCCAAAGCGACCGGATGATCGTGTTGATCTCCTCGATCTTCTTCGAGTGGTACTCGATCAACGCCTGGTCGAGCGCGCGGTAGTACTTGTCCAGATCGGCGACGGCCATCGTGGTCGTCTCAAACTCGATCAGTTTCTTCCGATACTTGTCTTCCACGTTTCGGAACTCACTTTGGCGAAGCTGGACTTTGTAATCACGCACCTGGTCGTCCAGTTGCTGTTTTCTTCCTTTCAGAATCGCGCGACTATCTCGTGCAGCTTTCGCGGCAGTCTCTGCGGTGCGCACTCGTCTGCTGACTTCATCACCAGAAGGTAAAGTCTGCAGCTTTTGCCGGAAAATCTCCACTTCGCCTCGCGCATAATCCAGCTCTTTCGTCAGCTTGCGATGCTCCAGATTATCTCGAATGTGACGCTTAAATGTCTCCTGCTGCTCCAAGTTCTTGAGAGCGGTCGCGATCTGTGGAGCCAATCCCTCTAGTGCTTGGGTCGCAGCGCTTTGCTGCTGTTTCATCTGAGCAAGCTGCTGCGCGAGCTTTTGCAACTCCTGCTCCAGATTCTGCTTCGAACTCTCTTGTATCTGACTCACCTTATCGCTGAAAGTGCGCAGATCTCCTTGGTGTTGCTGCAACTCGGCGCGCACTTTGGTTTTCTTTGCGTTCACCTCAGTACGACGCGTTTCACGCTCCTCCAGTTTGGCTCGTGCTTCCCGCTCGAGCACTGGCTCAGTATCTGTGAGCTTCACAATCGCGTCACGCACCACTTTTTCGCGATCGCGCAGCTTGCTTTGTTCATCCAAAGCGGCGTCGTAATCCTTTCGCTGCTGGTCCATGTTCAGCTTGTCCTGTCTCTTCTTTAGCAAGTCGGTTTGCAGCTGCTGCTGGATATCGTTGTAGCGCTGCAGCTCTGTTTGCTTTCCTTGCAACTGACGGTTCAGCTCTTGGAGCTCGGCTTGCTTTTTGTCTCGTGCAGACTGAACCTCCGACATCGACTGTGCGCCAGAGCCCAATGACTCGGTTGTCATGATTCGCAGACGCTCCTGCTCTTCGTTGATTCGCGACTGCAGGTGCTTCAGATCTTCTCCCGCTTCTCCAAGTACTGCAAACTCTCGCTGCGCTTTCTGTGCATCTTCAAACTGACGCAAAGCAGATTCATACTGGTGTTTCTTGTCATTGACATCAGCTTCGAGAGCTCTCTGAGTGACGTAAATGCCGTCCAGCTCGTTGCTCTTCTCTGGAATCTGAGTCTTGAGGCGCATCCACTTTCTCCAGCTGGGCATGCATTTCTCCATCTCTTTCCACTTGTCATAGGCAGCCTTCTCCTGGTTCTCGGCTTTGCTGATCTTGTCTTTCACCTTGTTGTCGTCCGTCCTGTCGTCAATTGCGGCTCTGAATGCTGCTTGTTCTTGTTCGTTCATGCCACGGAGACAAAGCGGACAGCATTGGTCATTCTCGCCCTTCTTCTTGAAAATGTTCAGGAACGTGATCGTGTTCTTGCATCGGAGCGTCTTGTCCTTCGCGTCAAAGTACGTCTTTTCCAGCTTCTCGAGTCCCTTTTCAGCATTTTTGATATCTTCATTCGGCAAAAGATCCTCCATGATCTTCTTCACAGTGCCAAATTGGTTACGCTCGAGCTCGTTTTTCTCCAAGCGCAATGACGCCAAATTCTTCTCGATGTGCTTGGACGACGCCATGTTCTCCTGCAACTTGGTTTCGGCGAGGGAGAGCTCTTTCTTCGTTGACTCGACCGCAATCTTCCGTTCACGTACGAGACTATCGATAAACGCAATCAGCTCCTCAAGAGAGTCGCTGTCGTTCGAGATTCCCGAACCTGAAAGCACACCGTGGAACTCGCTCGTTTTCTCCGCGAGCTTTGCTTCCTGGTTCTCTTTCTTGCGCTGAAATTCCTGTCGTTTCGAATCCAGAGCAATATGTTCGCGCTCGTGGAGGCGCAGCACATCAATGCTCTGGTTGAGCTGGCTGATTTCGTAATTCGCATCGTTCACACTGCGGTTCAACGTTTGAATCTCAGCTTTTAGCGCAAAGGAGTCATGCTGATCCTTGTACGTTTGAAGCGATTTCTCCGTCTCTTCAATCACGCGATCAAGCTCCGCGACATCTCGCTGTGACGGCACTGCGGACCCGCTCAGCTTTTTCATCTTGGTAGCGTTTGCCCGCTTTTCCTGGTTAATGGCACCCAGCTCCTTCTGCTTATCCTTGAGCTCTTCTTTCACGTGATGCAGCTTTGCTTTCAGGTCCGACACTTCAGTGTTCAGCGCATCTTCAGCTTTCTGATTCGCACTTTCAACGTCCTTTGCAGCTTTCTCTTTTTCCTGCACGACGCCTTTGAACTTTGACAGAAAAGACTGGATCTCATCATCTTGCGACGACACTGGCTGCGTGTGGAAATTGTACTTGGCGCCAAACTTTGCTGCCATGTGAACCAACTCGTTCATCATCGTCTGCTGTGCTTCAATCCTCGCTGCGAGTTTGCCCTTTGCCTCCTGGAGTTTCGAGTGTGTGGTTGCAGCAGATTGTTTTTGCTGGCCCAGCTGGGACTCTTGCTCCTTCAGTCCTTCGAACGCCTTCTTGTGCTCGCGGATAATCTCGTCGTAGTTGGTCAGCAGGGACTCGAGCTCTTCATCGGTGTCGCTCATCATCTGTTCAATGTTGTTGGATGCTCGCTTCACCATATCGTCTTTCTGGTACACCTCTGCTTGCGCGAGGTCCAACGCACTCTGTTGATTGCGAATCTCCGCCTTGAGTTGCTCCAACTCGGCGAGCGTCTCCTCTGCTTGTTCTACACTGTCAGTCGCCTGCTCTGCTTCTTCCAACACTGTCGCCAGTTTCGCTTCCGCAGCGTCGATTTTGTCCTGAATCGCGTCTGCATGTTTCATTTTCACGTTCAAGACGTCGAGATCTCGCTTGAAGTCTTTCGTGTCAGCGTGTCTCGCTTTGCGCAGCTTCCGGATCGCTTCGAGCGCTTTCGTGTACCGCGCAGACTCGAAGATCGCTTCGAGCGCTTTCGTGTACCGCGCAGACTCGAAGATCGCATCGAACCGCTTCTTGAGTTCTGCACCTTCCTGCAGCGGCCAATTCGACTCTTCCTGGTGGCAGAAGATCACGCTCTCCAAAATCGCCTTGGACACACCGAGCACCTCGGGGATGTGACGGTCCAGCTCGCCACACTTGTGGCTCATGCTCACTTTCTCGCCGAGATCGTTCACGACGCGGATCACGCCGTCCATCGCCTTGAAGCGCAAGCTGGCCTTGAGCTGCGTCAGCTGGTACGTTCGCTGGACGACCATCGCCTTTCCCGCGCAATTGCGGAAGCGGAGTCGGATGCTGTTCTCATTCCATTTATGTATCATCAACGGCAGCACACAAGCACGCATGTCGTCAGACGCCATAAACCAGCAGGCATGCGCACATAGATCCATACACAGTACCAGCACTACACTAACCTGGCTTTGACTTCATTCGTGCCAGAGATCTTCGGGTCGTGCACAAAGCTCTGGCCGTTGCGCGAGCCCGGCGGCAGCGAGCCCGTGCAGGAGATCTTGAGGCACTCGATGATCGTGGTCTTGCCGCAGCCGTTGTCGCCCAGGATGACGGTCAGCGGGTGGTAGAACTCGATGATCTCCTCGCGGTTCGGGCTGAAGCTGCGGATGCCGCGGATCGACAGCTTCTCGATGCTCGACATCGTCTCTCTCTCTCTCTCTCACACACACACACACACACACACGCGCGTGCTTGCTTGCTGTGGTTTCCCTTTCTCGTTTTCTTCAACAGCAACAGACAGAAATGCGGGTTGACTTTCCTTGGCGCCAAAATGCAGAAATTGCGCAAGCCAATTGCCTTGAATATGCTATGACGCTTTCAAATAGCAAAATAGGGCAGTGGTGCTCTTCTGAAATGGAATGACAATTCGACATACACGTTGAGCCATTTGCTATTTAAAGTGGACACCACACAGAGTAACTCAAATACGAACCCTGCCTGGCTTTTCAAGGAAGGCTTAGTATTCCGGTTTCAATTGCGTCAATTCAAAAATGAATTGTATTCTGTGCGTTTCCGTAGTTCGCGCCAAAATAATGGCATTTTGCGTCGTTTCATGACTTCAACGGGCAAGCTTGCGGATGATGGTGTCGGTGTCTGTCTGTGTATGCGAGCGAACGAACGAACTATTCAGCCACTCACATGCAAGCATATGAGCGCGGGTGTCTATGTGTCAATAGCAGTCCACCCGCCGTCGGCGTAACGGTGCGCGCGTCACAAGAGCCGCCCACTCCAATTGCCTTTTGCTTTGCGACGAAACAGCCTCCATCTTGCTCAACCAACCTGCTCGTCTGTGTCTCTATCAGGCGGCTGCAATTAACAAGCGAGCTAGCGAACACGGTCGTTCGAGCGGCGAGGAGGCGGAGCTCATACACTCACACGTTGTGCGTCGTTGTTGCTGACGAGTGCAGCTGAGTGTACTGACCTTCGCACTGGAGCAGTGTCACACAGGTTAAGTAGACAGCCATGCGGCCGTCCAACATCCTGCCGCTCAATTCGCCCAATTCGGCTCGCGGCGCCAGTGGTGGTGGTAGTGGAGCGCGTGGGTACTCGTCGCCGATGCGCGTCGCGCGAATGGGCACGAGTCCGCGGAACGACATCGCACCACGACCGCCGCGTCAAGGAGGTGGCAGCAGTTGTGACTACGCAACGCCGAGGAGATACGACCCTTCTTCTGGGAATAGCAGTGGTGGCGGTGGGAGCATCCTGCCCGTGCTCACGTCCCCAGCTACTCAGGTGCAAGCCCCGCCGCTGCGTACGCCGAGCCCGAATGCGTTCAAGCGAACGGTCTGGACGACACCGAGAAGTCCCCATGAGCTCAGTGGAAGTCCTTCGCCTTCATCAAGTACTAATACAAACAACTATGGACTGCAAACGCCCCCACAACGCAACTCCAGGAGCTACGAAGATGATCAGCAGCATGCGTACGATCTCGACGATGAAGGCGATGATGGCGGATATCCGTCGTACTATTCAGGCGATGGCGACAACATCAGCTACATGTTCAACCCCACCAGTGGTGATCAGGTGTCAGACTCACCCTCGTCGTCTTCGTCGTCTCTGCATTCGAGACTGCGACGCGGCGGAAGTGGAGGAATCGAGCATCCGGACAAGCAAAAGCACAGCGACGATGCCACCCAGCTGGAACAACTGGCCTACATGGAGCAGATGCACAACACGATCCAGGTCCTGAACGCAGAGCTGGAGAAAGAGCGGCAGGACCGGGATTCGCGGCTGGCGGCGGCGAGTAGTAGCATTGAAGATGAAGTGTTGGCGGCGCTTGAGTATCCAGCATCGCACGGTGGTGGCGGCCATCGTCATCATCATCATCAACACCCCGCTAATGCGTCGGATTTCTTCGATGATCCGAGTACGAGCTTGCTGGTTGAGTCCACTCCGTCGACGTCATCTGGGTCGCGACGATCCCGACCGCTGCCGTCCCAGCCAAAGCGACCCGTTCCGCCACCGCCATCGTCTCAGAATCCCAGGACTCTGTCGAAGGACCAAGTGGAGCTCTGTGCGACGCTCGGAAAGAACGCCGAGCTGCGGATCCGCACGAAAGAGATGGAGAAAAGCGCCGAGAAAGCGTCGGTGCAGCTGGACCAAGCGCAGAAGCAGATGAAAATGGTCGAACGGCGGATATCGAATCGAGAGGAGAAGCTGCGCATCTTGATGAAAGAGAAGCTCCACTGGCAGAAAGAGCTCAAGGACATGCGCGACCAGGTGGAGGAGGAGAAGATGCGCCAGGTCGAGCTCTTCCGACGCCTCGAGACCGCGAAACGCGAGGACGCTGCGCAGATGGAGCAGTTGGAGCACGACTTGCGAGAGATCCACGACGAGAACCAGTCTCTGAGGGCTCAAGTCGCGGAAGGGAGAGCGCACATCACTTTCCAGGCAAAGAAACTGGACGAAGTCATGCGGCAGGCGAGAGAGGAGAAGGAGAAACTGGTTTCGTGCATCGCAGAGACGAGGTACAAGGTTAAGGAGTGGAAAGAGGGCGAGGCGGCTGCACTGAGAGGCTCGCGCGAGCAGGCTGTGAACAACGTGAAGACCGAGTACGATCTGAAAATCGCGAGGCACCAGGAAGAAAAGCAGAAACTTCGCGAGAAAGTCAAGGATCTGGAAGTGTCGCTGCGTCTGATGCAGAAAGACCGCACGCTGTCCCCACTGGAGCTGAGTCTTCGCAAGGCGACCATTCTAGGAAGCAAAGACACTGCTGGAACCAGTGAGGCTGAGCTGATCGAGGCGCATTCGAGGATCCGCGAGCTGGAGGCGCTGATGGAGCACTCACAGGAGTACCAGAAGCGCCAGGAGAACATCATCAAGGTCTCGGAGGCGACGAACTCGCGACTTGTTCAAGAACGGGAGGTGACGGCGCTGGAGAACCTGAGCGTCCAGCCATTGACTGGAGGGTTGACGAGTCCCATGTTCGCGACTGATGCCAACAATACGTTCGCGTCTTCGATGCCAAGTTACTCGGTTTCTTCGTCATCACCGAACATCGGCGCTCAGAGAGATGTGTCGAAGCGACAGAGTTACGGAAGTGTGAAGTGTCCTCCCAGTCATGACAACTCGTCTCCTTCCTCGCATGGAAAGCCTAGAGCCAGCAGTAGCACCACCAGTCGAATTCAGCCAGCGTCCAGTTCTCCGTTGCTCAACGCTCAGTACCGAAACGATTCTGGTTTAGCAGCACAGCCACCGCAGCAGGTGTCGTCAGCATCGACATCCAGCTTCTCGTTGATGACATCGTCTCCGAGTAAATTGAGTAAGACATCAGCAGTTGAGCCGGTCCTCGAAGACCGAACACAGGCATCCACGGTATTCATGCGGTCGATGCGAAGAATGGCCATCCAGAGCTGGCTCCACCTGATCCTATTGATGAGGATGTCGATGTTGAAGAAGCAACAGAGTTGCCGGATGAAGCTAAGGGTAAACGCCAAGATGTGCAAATGGAACCAAGTGACCCTTCCGCGCCTACTTCAACGCCATCTCCAGTCGTGAGCTCGAAAGAGCAGTTCTTGGCGAATGAAGTTGCGAGGCTTCAAAAAGAACTTGCCGACTTGAAAGTGAGCACTTTGACTCAAGACAAAAGCGCAGATAGTACAGCATCTACGCCTGGTGAACCGAATTCTGTAGCTGGCGATTCGGCACTCGACGACGACGAACAAGCAGAAGACAACGTTGCTGCGGCTGACCCAGAAGCTACTGTGTTTGACGAGAGCACACTCAGCCAACATGGCATTTCTGAAGAAACCGAAGAAGAGCTGAAGAATGATGATGATCGTGATTCCGCTGAGGAGATCACACGAGAACAAAACGAGTCCCCGCTCAGAGAACTCGAAGACGTCGAAGAAGAAGACCAACTGCAGCAGCTGGATCAAGTAGCGAACGTTCAGGGACGTCAGCGAGGCTGTTGCGATGGAGATGGACATCCTTGATAGCAGCGATACTGAAGCCAAACAGCCTGATCATGAGGAAGAGATGCTGGCATCAGCATGTGAAGAAACCCCAGATGCCAAATACGTTTGCCGAAATGAAAGCGAAGCTGGTAGTGAAGTGGTGGAAGCAGAATCGTGCGATCCGAAATGTGCTAGTGGAGATGATGATCAAGAAGTCGGTGACAATGGAGAATGTGATGAAGCAGAAGCGAAGACTGTTTGCGAAGAGGAGCGCTGCGACCAGTCGAAAAGCAGCGAAGAGAAGGATGCAACGGACGGAGTGGGATCCGGCGAGGATGACGAGGAGAAACAGGAGTCAAGTGATGATGTTGCGGCTGTAGAAACCCCGTCGGAGGACAAAAGTGTCACTGGTGATCGAGAAGTATCCGCTCTTGGGTCTGAAGACAAGGGGCCGACTGTCAAAGCTGACGCCCCGAAAGCAAAGTTTGACGTACCCGAGTGCGAAGAAATGAAGGGAGCCTCGATTCATGAGACTGGCGATGACTCTGCTGCTTTGAACGTCGTCGCCCCAGAGGAATGCGATCGTGAAGCTAAAGAGGAACTGGATCCTGTGATTTTGGTCAGTGAGTCGACACGTGATGAAGAGATGATGCAGGAAGCCAAGGAATCAAAGTGTGACGAAACTCCAGATGCCAAAGAATCGGTCGCGAATGATGGAGGAGCTGACAATTCAGGAGCGGCGACAGAATCTCGTGATGCAAACGATCCAAGTGATGATGAAGAAAATGAGGAAAGCGCTCAAGCTGAAGCAAAAATCGTTTGTGAAGAGCGTTCAGACCAATCCGAGGGTCCTGAAGAGCGCCAAGGACGAAGATGGACGCAGCGGGGACGATGAAGACAAACCTCAACCAATTGATGACGAGGCGGCTCCAAGATTTCAGTTGGATGGTGGAAATGCCACTGACGATGCAGACGTGCCAGCTTTGGGATCCGAACACATGGAGCCAAGCGTTGAAAAAGGCGACTCAAATGCAATTGTTGACGCGCACGAGCAACAACCAGGAGTTGCAGACGACCCTCCAGTCCCCGAGTGTGTTGATGAGAGCAGTCTTGTCGATGAGGGTGATGAAAGCCTGTTGCACACCACAGTGCCCAGTGTAAACGAGGACGAAGGCAAAGCGGCTGATCCTGTGGATGATGAGGACAGCGTGAATCCTGTTGAGCTGTCGGCCGACATTGTCGAGGTAGTAGCGGAACCTGAGCAGATCCCAGATGTTGCGATGCTTGCTCAACTGGACCATTCCCAAGACGAGAATAACGTTGCAGTAGAACCAGAAGGATCTACTGAGGACGCTGCTGTCCTTTTAACAGCAGACGCAGCGGCAGAGCTGGCATCTGAAGTGAATCAAGACACAGTCACTGAAGGTGGTGAAAGCGCTTTGGCTGTATCAGCGTCAAGTGAAAACGAAGATGAAGGCACAGTGACTGACAGCACGAATGACGGAGACGGCGTAAAAGCAGACGAGCTGTCGGTTGATACTGCGGAGCCTGAACAGATCGCAGACGCTGTCATAGTTGCTGAGCCGAGCAACACTTCAGAGGAAACCGAACTTATATCGGCGCCGGAACCGGAAGCATCATCCGCTGACGAACCTGCTGAAACATCAACAGCTGACTCTACGACCGAGCAGCTATCTGGTCTGAATCAGGAAGCAGCGACTGGAGCATCGGATGCGTCTCTTGTTGTGATTGATGCGTCTGAAACGAGTGAGAGCATAGTGGAAGCAGACAGCGTGCCAGAAACAGAATGTGGTGACGTGTCTGATTCGACACCCGATCGCAGCAGCTATGAGGATGGTGTTGGCGTCACTCTGCTTGGCAACTCAGAGTCTGAAGCCACTATTGAGAGCTTCGATGCTGACGAAAGCATCGAAACGCTTTGTCTACCAGCGGAAAGCAGTGCGGATGCTACGACCACACTGTTTTTCAACGACGGAGAGCAGTTCCATTGCGATGCTGAGGAGCAGCAGCTGCAGTCCGAGCCAGTGGATCCACCGCCGTGCGAGAAGCTCTCGTTGGAAGGACTGGTGGCTTCAAACATGGTGGCGAAGGTCGTTCGCAAGGGACTGCACCACTCGATCGTGCTTTACCTTGAAAACCGAAAGTACGTGGCCAAGACCTTCGTGCTGCGTATCTTCCAAGGAGCAATCCTGTCGATCGTGGAACAACGTGGATTTCTCGATATTCTGGACAATCTTGATGGACCAAAAGAGCAAAGTCCTTCGGGAGCGCTGGAGAACGAAGTATCTGAACAAGAAGTTGAGGTAGACGCTGGGTCCGACGCTGCTCAATTCATCGAAGGCGAGTTAAATGAACCAAGCTTTACCGAGCACGAAGATTCAGTGGCTGTAAACCAGCCATCTGAGGTTGATGACAGTCCAGAGGAAGGGTCGGCTCAAGAAGGTGCAGTTCAGGAGCAACTTGACAGCGGAGCATCAGATTCTGAACCACCTCTGAACGATCAAGACGCGCCGACTGCGAACCCGTCATCGTCTGAGACTGGTAATGGGGATTCTGAGACGCGCTTGCCTCCTGATGATGAAGGAGATCGAGTGAGTCACCATCAAGCATTGGACCAAGTGCTGTTATTATCCCAATGCCCACCCGAACCTACCGCAGGCAGCGACGCAGCGTCCAGCGATCCGCGAGATAGCTACATCCAGGCTCATGCGGAGGAAAACGTTGAAAGCGAAGGAGCTTCAGTCTTGACACGCTCATCAGACCAAGTTCTGCAGGAAACAGTTGACGCAGAGGCTCTTTTGCTAGACTCGGCGGAAGATGGAGCAAACATTGACCTGGATCGGGATGAACCAACTATTGTTGATCAAGAAAACGAGAGACCGGCTACTCCCGACTCTTCTGAAACCAAGACTTTCGCTGAGGAATTTGTCCTAAATGTGCGAAACGATGTTGTCGCATCAATTCTGGCAGCACACCAGTGTCTTCCATCGAATCTTGTTGACGTCACTGAACGTCCCGTCGAAAGTGACGCGCCGACTGCTGTGGAGCCAGAGCCTAGCATCGAAAGCGCTGCTGAGAGCGCTTCGCAAGTCACCGTGAGAGATGGAGACACTGCTACACTGTTAGTACCTGAACAAGATGATCAACGCTGTGAAGTTTCAAGTGACGCCGCCACTTTGGACAGCGAACTAGACGCTGTGGCTCTTCCAGCTGCGAGTAGTACGAACTTCGACTCGTCACAGAACAGCGAGTCAGGTTTACTACCTGGGACGGATGAAATCGATTCGACTCCAGACTACACGTCTGATGCCGTTCCAGAAGTGCAGGCAACGTTAAGCGAGCCACTAGAGCAGCCGGAGCGTCAAGAGGCTGATAATTGTGAGGGTTTTCGTGCTGACACAGAAGAAACCCCTCAAGCTGAGATTGCTGTTCTTCCATTTGCAGAGCCAGCAGATGAGCCGGAAACTCTTACTGCCAGCAGCTCTGTGACTTCGACAGAGTCGCCCACAGAACCTGAATTCAGCGCTGTGGATTTCATTTCAGCGGTCGAAGCGGAAGCGATAGCCTTTGTCACAAAGTCTGTGATGTTGGAGCAGCAGATGAGCTTGGATGCGGATGGCAAATGCGCATACATCCCAGGAAGTGGAGATGACGAGGTGTCAGCGAATCGCGACTCTGAACCAGCTGACAACGAGGGAAATGGAGCTCTCGCTGTTGAAGCACACTGCGATTCGGCTCTGTCTGAAAATTCTGAGTTAACTCGAACCAGCACCATATCCGCTGAGCCAGATGACTCTGTCAGCGTTTCTGAACTGGTTTCTAGCGACTCAGTTACAGCTCAGCCGACATCGAGAATCCTGATCTGAGTGAAAACGAAGTATCTGAGCCTTGCGAAGCTTTTGTCGTGCCTACCCAAGCTGTTGCAGATGTGCATGAAGATTTCATCGCACCTGATGAAGCAGCGTGCCATGCTGCAGAAGCGGATGTCGAGTCGGCAAGTATGCTCAACAGTCCAGAGACTGTGCTCGATGGGGAAGAGTGTACAATTGCAAGTGGCGCTGACGTGGGAACAAATGTTGGAGATTTCGTGGCTGAACAAGCTGATCCTCGTGAGAATGAAGTCGAGAGGGTGAACGAAGACTGCGTGAGTGTCGAGACGTCAATAGATGCTGAAGTACGAGATCCCATGGCTGAGCTGGTAGAGGCTTGCGAAGGTGAAGACGTCCAGAAGTCGGACGCGGACGTGGTAGCTGTCGAGGCAGCTCCCTTGGTAGCTGATCAGGAAGCCTGTCTTGTTGCTGATGTCGCTCAAGTCTCCCTGAAGCTCTCACTCGAAATCACCGTATCTGCACTCGAGGCATACTCAGCAGTATGGACAACAAATGGGGTCGGCATTGCAGTCTTTCATGGTGATATTGAAACTCCAGCTCAAGAAGTTCCTATGGACTGTGAAAACGACGCATCACAAGATGGTGATGAGCAAGCTGAAGCCACCGAAAGTCTGGTATCCACAGAAGTTGAGTCTGAGACTGAGTGTACTACTGAGAAAGAAGAAACGATCGACCCTCCTGCAAATGATGGTAGCGTCACTCTCCATGACCCGGCTTCATCGGATTTCCAGACTGAAGGTGCTGAAGATCCAAGCGAAGAGAAAGCGGGAGCAGATACGACAATGCAACACGAACACAATGCAGATGACAGCAGATACAACAGCGTTATCCGGCCGAATTCGCCGCACGAGGAAGTCTGCATGGACGAGAGCGCGGTCCAACACGCGCTGGAAGGGGTTGTCGGTCGCCTCTCCATCATTCAGGCATCTCGTGCGAACTTGCTCGACGAAGTTTTCCGCGAGGTCGCTTTGACAACGGCCCCAGATCAAGTGAACACTGTCGGAATCTCTCAAGCATGGGAATCAGAGACCAATACGATTGATGACTCTGACTGCGGTAACCGTATTTCGAGTGGGCCAGCAGAAACACCTGTTGGGGTTCCAGGTGCAAACACTGAGAACGGTACAATGGCACCCCCCTCAGACTCAGCCCAAGGCATCAGTTCAGCAATTGAAGATCCTGGTGCTCGTGCATCATCGCCAGCGACGGTGATACCCGACGATACACTCGCGCAAGATTCGGATGCTGCAACATCCAGTGCGGAGGTTGAGGTGGACGATTCAGACTCCACTCTGAGTGGGAATTCACAATTTCTGGATGGATTATCGACGGAAGATGAATCAATTCCAGCTTCGCTACCGCAGTTGTCAACAGGTCTGGATTCCACGGATACACCACTACAAGCATCCAGTGAAGTAGCATCTACACCTGCTCCTGAAGTCGATGTTTCTTCACCTGAAGGTGTGATTGACGAGTCTTTCGTCGAGCCAACTGAGGCGATGGTAAATGACGGAGACTTGAAAGCAATGGTTTTGACTCACGCATTACCAGAAGAACAGCTTGAAGAAGTAGCTCAGAATGGAGCACCAGACACTGCCAGTGACACAGCACAAGAGCCCGAAGCCTCAAATGTCGAGTTATCGACTGAAGCAGTCGGCCCTCTTGACCCGCCTCCGTCTGAAGGAACCGGAAACGTGGCATCGGAGTCTGCGCAAAGTGGCCAGCCTACTGGTTTCGAGAGTGACGTCACAACTGGAGAAACTACAGAGGTATCTGAATCTGCCGTTCAAAGCACCGACGAGGTGGAATTTGCGCCATACAGATACTTCGACTGGTGACGACACGCAGACTGATGCCGTCGAAACTAGCGTTCGTGTTCCTGCGGAAGACAACGAAGCTGATTCAGTTCGCGCGCCGATCAACGAAGCTTATGGTGGCCAAGAAGCAGGTTCGTTAGACGGAGGCGGTATCACAAATGAACAAGTCGCGGAAACCCAGAGTGAAAAGTTGAAGCCACGGCGGCGCAGTCTCTAGGTTGCAATGTTTGCGAAACAAAGCCGACTCCAGTTGAACCAGAACCGACCGTCACTGATCCTTCGGATCAAATGATCGAGTCCAGGCCTGTTGCCTCTTTGAGCGCTGGTGTTATTGAGCCAGACTCTGCCTCAGCTCTTGAAGGCACAACCGACGTACCAAAGAACGAAGAGATTGCGGATCCGACTTCAGAAGCTGCGACCGGGAAAACAGTAGAATCCGAGCCAATCACTGCCGAAACACCAAATGTCCCAGACGACACCACTGAACATTATACTGCAGTCGTGAGTGATGCTGAAGCGAATGCGACGTTAGTACCTGATGCGAGAGGTGTCGGTACAGCAGCAACAGGCTCGACTGTCACTGAAATGCAAGAAGTGGAAGCTTCGACACCAGCTGATCATGCCGATGTACTCGCTGCTTTGGACGGTATTCTGGACGAGATCGAGCGGGGGTCAATAGTTGTTTCTGCTGCTGCTGAATCAGTATTATCCCCTGAGAAAACAGTGTCGAAAGTGACGTGGGATCTGCCGCCCGAGTCGGAGCGTGAGAGGACCACGCCATCACCTCCGCCAAAGTCTCGGCGAACCGAGCGACGTCGAACGTCCAGACGGTTGCTCGAGCAGTCTCGGTACGCGAGCTCCTCCGAGATGATGCGCGGCCCGACATTGGCTGCGTACGACGCGCATCGCGAGCAGGACCAGCCGTTTGCGCTGCTGGACGACAACATTTTCTCCATCGATCCGAACGCGCGGCACATGCAGCACGACGAGAACGACAACACAAAGTGGACCGAGTTGGAGATCCGAGCGAAGCGCAAGAACTTTGACCAGGACAACCACCGCAAGTCGATCGCGTACCGGTCGATCCCGGCGTTCAACTACGCGCCGGTGCTCATCCGCTTCCAGTGGTCGGACTTTGTGGTCGCGACGCCGATCTCCATGTGCAATCCAACCGACCCTACCGACAAGAAAAGCTGGAACCCGGCGTCGCCAGTGAAGAAGATGCGGCTGCTGGCGAAGAAAGGCATCAAGCTGCCCTGCGGCTCGTACGTGATCATCTCGGCTTTTATACGCCCCCTGGAAGACGGGAACGAGAACCTGCGCATCCACATCTACGACTCAGAGCGGGTCGAAGAGTTTCAGTACGATTTCTTCGAAGACCACCTGAAGGAGTACATGCACGAGTGGACGGGACGCGGCGAAGTGGCCAGGCTTTTCACGACGCAGCTCGAGTTCCGGCGCGAGGAAGGCGGGGTCATCATCAAGCTGCCGGACAAGGTCGGACAGGAGGAAGCCAAGCGGCCGATCACCGCGCCAGCCGTGGCGATGCCGCTCCCAGACGGCAAGGAGCACCCGCACCACGACCACTCGTCCCCACAGCCGCCGCATCGCAACTCGCGCCACAGCCATCGCCCGTCAACGTCACCACACGCACCTTTCCTGCCGATCCAGGCGCGCTCGCTCCCGAACCTGTCCGACTCGAACAAGAGGGAGAAGCGGCAGAACACGGACGACTCGAGCGCGACAAACGACTCGGCAATATCGAAAGACTAGATAGAACCTCTAGGGATGTCGTAGTAAGTAGTATACTGTCGCTCGGTTGGCTCATGCTTCATCACTCTTTAGTAAGTACAACTTTTATTTATTGACTTGCTTTTGCCTTTGGTTTCTTCTCGTCCTGCACAAATGTTGGCTGGCACGAAGCGAGGAGGAGCTTTTCTATCTCGGGACATCTTCCTTCTGTTGTTGCTGATAATTGCGCTAATATACTTGCCGTTTATGTACCTAGAGCTGCTTGTACAATCTCAGCGAGAGAGCTCCCCATCCACTTGCACACGCATGCACTCTTCCTATCCTATACGCTATATCATACATATCTCACACCTGCCTACTTGTTCATGCATCTTTCACCTATTCAACACGCGCGCGCGAGCACCTCACTCACTTCGACGCCCTCAACTCCTTCGTTCTTCTCCGCACACTTCACACCGACGCGACGAAGCTCTTGGGCGAGCCGTCTAACCACTGGCGCAGCTGCGGGCTCTTGAGCGTCGGCGTGATCGAGTGGTCGAACTCGAACGTGTCCTGCTGCAGCGCCACGTCGATCATGGGCGGCGCCATAAAGCGCTTGTGCGGCGGCGAGGGCTGGTGCGATGACAGACTGTAGTTGGACGCCGAGTGCGGGAGCGTGACCGAGACGTCGGTGCGAAGGCGCGGCGAGCGGCGCAGTACGCCATTTTCACCGGGCATTTCCTAGAAAATCAAAATCAAAACGCGAAAACACATAAACCGACAAATCACGGTAAATATCAAGTTTCACAGGGCGTGACGAATACGAGCGAGGTTAGACGGGTATCGAAACTTACGAATTCCAAGGTGCTCGAGTCCATGTCTGGAGGGAAATCCAGGTCGTCGAACGAGAACTTTTGCGCATCTTGCTTCGTGAACCCCGCGGGGGACGTGAATCGCGGCGAGCGGCGCAGACTGTGCGGCGGATGCAGCCCCACGGGCGTCGGCATGCTGAAAAACTCCGCCACTTGCTGTGAATGCAAATCAAGGCAAGACAAGACATACAACTTGCGTTAGACACCCGACAAACTTTGAGAACAACGGTGAAGTTGCGTTGCAATTCACAAACCTCGTTGAAGTCGATGTCCAGGTGCTCGAACGAGTGGAACGAGCCCTCCATGTCGTGGAACGCCTGGTCGTCCATTCCTTGGTCGCCACCGCCGCTGTACTCGTCGGATTTCGACGGCTGGGTCGCGAGCGCGTGCATCATCGAGCTCTTCGCTGGCGGGTTGCGATTCTTCCGCTTCGTACTGTGCATTCCGATCTGGATGCTGTTGTGCCCATTGCTGGACTGCATGACCGAGTCGTCGCCCGAGTTGCCCAAGAGCTGCAGCAGCAGTTGCGTGTGCAGCACGCGTCTCGGGGTGTCAGGCAAGAACATACCGCCTTCAACGACCGAGACCCCCGTGCAGATGCGCAAGTCCTTGCGTTTGCGCTTCGAGGAGCTCGCTTTCTTCTGCATGCAGTTGCCGCTGAGCAGCAGCGCGCCTTTCGACGTGCCGCCTGCGCGATGGCTGTGGTGATGACCTAACGCCTTGCTGAACGCGCCTTCGTGCTGCAAGCGATCGTCGTGGTGGCCCTCGGCGTTCTTCAGAAGCACGCTGTAGCAGTCTTTGTAAACCGCCGCCTGCTTGGGGGAGAGCCCGTTCATCGCGTGGCGCATGCCGGCACTAGGCGAGTCCAGGTCGGAGCAGAGGCCTCCTCGCGAGTGGTCCGAGCCGCTGCCATTGCCTGCATGTTGCTGCTTGGACGCCTTGGCACTCATCCCGGAGCGACCGCTCTGGCCGAGCGACTTGTTCTGCTGCTTGGCCATCCGGCGCATCGTGCGGCGCATCGACGAGTACCAGTGGTTCTTGATCGCGTTGTCCGTTCTGTTGGCAAAACCACCGGGGTGATAAAGACGTAACAAACATGAGTTCAACTTCGCACCTAGGAGGAATACGGCAGAGCGCGTTGTAAAGCCTAGCATACCGTCCGGGCAGGAGCTTGGAGATCTCGGCCCACTTGTTGCCCAGGCGGGTCTGCGCGTCTTCGATGACCTGCTCTTCCTCGGTTGTCCACGGATCCTTCTTGATCGTCGGGTCCAAGTGGTTTAGCCATCTGCTCAACAAAACAAACAGCATAACCAAGCAAATCCAGCAAGCGAACAAACAAACAAGCAAACGACACAACCAAGCAAAACAAGCAAGCAAACAAATAGTCAGTACTATAGTCCACAAAACAAATCGTCCACAAAAAATAGGAGAGACGTACCTGGTGCGGCACTGCTTGCCCGTGCGCTCCGTGCCGTGGTTCTCGCCGTTGAGGTGGTCCGAGATGACGCTCCAGCGCTTGGTGCCGTACTCGTCCACGAGGCGGACGATCGCGTCGTCCTCCTTGCGCGTCCACGCGCGGCGCTCGTACGTGGATCCGCCGGCTTCACTGCTCTTACCACCGCCGTGCTTTCCCATTATTGCTTGTTAGGTCTGGACAACTGGAGTGGGACTTGACTTGTTTGAGCTTGTGGCTTGCGCGACAACTTGCTTGTTTGCTTGTTTGGCTGCGTTGCGTTGGATGAGAGGCACCGCCTTGTCTGATCTTTGCTAGGTACGCTTGGTGGCTTGTTCCGCAGAGCGAGCGCGTCCCTTCAAGATCCAATAGTAAGTACTGTGGCACTGGGAGATGGCCACAAGACAAGCTGCCAACGAAAAAAAATCGAAGCCGCTTGTTGTTCACGACTCGTCGCACAACAGACAAACGAGCAATTGCTGCGCGAGAAAATGCGCAAACGACCTCTTGCGCACAGATCGAGCCACAAGTC